>NW_023590922.1:0-49249 GCF_014843425.1 Jatropha curcas | reverse complement strand
CAACGAAGAAAAACGAGAGTCAAGAGGGCTAATAATTATTAGAAAAATATACAAATGTTACTTACGCAATTACTTCCCAGAAGTATGGTCCCGCTAAGTTACAGTCGGCTCCGACTCCAGACACAAACATGCTCTCATACATACGGTGCTCAGAATAGCTGCCAGGCGCCAGTCGTACTCCGTGAGACTGGGCATAGGTTTTTCTAACTCTTCAAGATAGAAGGATTAAACCTTTCTTTTCCCGTTGGAACCAAAAGGTCGAAGCAAACATCAGCAACAAAGTGATTCCGAGGCCACCTTGAGTAGCCGTCAGTCTCTCCCCCTGCTCTATGTCTTATTGCATAAATGCGAGCAATTGGAATATAAGCCGCCGAGCCTCTAGGAAACAACTCCAAAGTGGATAGAAGAAACACGTCGGCCCGTAAATTTGCGAGGCAAGTTCGCTAATACCAATCATTCCGTCATCCGATCAGGGGAATCTCTGTCCTCCAGTCATCATATAAATTTCAATCGTCTGATAACAATATCACCGAGAATCAACCAAAAAGGGATTGCCGGTAATCACGGTAAAATCCACAGGGGTCATTGTCATCATAGTACTCGCCCTCAAAGAAAAGATGAAAAGTGTTGGTACTGTCCCCACCATCTCTCGGCAAAGCCACCCCCAGCAAACCCAGCAACTCCTTGTGACTATTTCGGCCAGCATCAAAATGCCTCAAGTAACCCAGACGGGACGGATTGATGATTGCCCCGACCGGGTGGCTCAGATCCAATATCTCGATCGGGATTTCGGACATAGAATTCTCAGCCACATCCAATTTAATGTAAGGATCCTAAAAGGTAAAGTAATAAAAGAATTGTCCCTTGGTTCTTTACTAAGGATAATATCTTAGCATGCATACTAATAAAACAGCAAATACAGAAATAAAAATTCACAATTCGGCCACAGAGGCCCGAGAATCACAATTCGGCCGCTGAGGCCCAAAATTCACAAATTCGGCCTAAGGCCCGAAAATCACACTCTGGCCATAGAGGCCCGACAATTCACAATTCGGCCACAGAGGCCCGAGTCCACGTGTTGTACAGATGACACACAAGACCGCAGCTGGTACCGGGACTGATCGGCCTAAATCGCGTAGGATATGGTCGCACAGGCAAATGATAATAGAGAGGATGGTCTGCGTGTACACATAAGATATAATATGCCTATAGGCCCGAAAATACAACCTTCTGGCCATAGAGGTCCCGACAATATCACAATAGGGTTTCAGCAGGAGGCCCACAAATTCCCATTTTTTGGCGGAACACAGGCCGATATTCAAAAACAATCTGGCACAACAGAGCGCCCGATGCACGAAATCACAAATCAGTCCCAGACGCCCCCAAAAAATTCACATTTTTGGGGCCACTATCAGGCCCGAACAAATTCACAAATTTTGGCCCCACAGAGGCCCACAAAAATCACAAATCCAAGCCAAGAGGCCACCACCATTCACATTTTTCGGCCACGCCAGGCCCAAAAATTCACATCTGGCCAACAGAGGCCCACAAAATCACAAAATCAGGCCACAGAGGCCTCAAATTCCCTTTTTTCGGCAATCAGGCCCCGAAAAATCACAATCAGGCCACAGAGGCCAAAATTCACATCACATTTTCGGCCACACAGGCCCGAAAATTCACAATCCGGCCTAAGGCCCGAAAATTCCCAACTTTAGCCTGAAAAAGATGATAATAATGCCATCAAGGTAGGCTTACCTGGGCAAAGATGCCAGTTACGGAGGCATGAGTGTTATTGTCCGCCGTAAGGTTGACCTCGTCAAGCGAGATCCCTAGAGACCCCAGGTACTCCTCACCGCTCAGATCAGAAGAAGCCATGAAAAAAAAAGAGAGAGACAAAACAATTTTGAAGCTTTAAAAGTTGAGAGAATTTGAGAGAGTTCCTTAGGTTAGAAAGTTTAGAATGAATGAAAATGAGTTTTTTCAAGCTATTTATAAGCAATAGTCAAAGCGGGTCTTCTGGACGCGTCCCAGTTTTTCCGCCTACAAAATTTTTGCGTTTTCAAGACAACACCGACTCCCATAAATCCATTTTTTATGGTCGACGGTGGGGGGCAACCTTGTGAATACCCAAATTTTGAAGGCTCAGAAAGCCTATTTTTCCGGACTGCAAACAGTCTGGCGGACCGGAGGCTATTTCGGAAGTTCACCGAAATATGAATATGGTACTTAAAACGTCCGGAATATCGCGAGGATCGCGGAACAAGTCCCGGAATATTTTTCGGAGGTCCGAAACTCCCAAAAAGGCCCTCGAAACTGACAAAAAGGGGGAGAACATATTACACTTGATGCTTGAGTACTTGGAGGAGAACATAGTATATTTATTTAAGTACTTAATCTCTTTGCTTATCATGTTTTAATCTGTGATATTTTTATTATAATGTGGGAGAACACAGTATACTTGATGCTTGAGTACTTGGAGGAGAACATAGCATATTTATTTAAGTACTTAATCTCTTTGTTTATCATGTTCTAATCTGTGATATTTTTGTTATAATGTTTCGTTTCTATGTGAACAGAATATGCTTTATATGCTTTTGCATGCTGTGATTATTAGAATGTTAAAACCTTAGTTTCAATTTTAATATATGCTCTGATTAAAAGACTTAGAACTCTGTTTTAATGCTATGTCAGTTTTTTAAATCTGTATTCTTGTTCTAATCCTCAGATATTATATTGTTTAAGCTTATTCAGGGGGGAGTTTATATAAGTTCTAATCCCTGCTTCATGATAAATCTGTCCTGTTTGAACTTGTTTTTCTTGACAATGCATTAATTTAGGGGGAGCACATGAATTTTAATGTTTGAGTAAATTTATTGGTTTTTTTTTCATCATCAAAAAGGGGAGAGATTGTTTTTGGCTCAAAGGGTCATTTTATCTTGAAGATTTTTGATGATTAATACAAACAATAAATTTTAAATATTCTTGTATATGCTAATATTATTTTAATGGCATTTTTTTAAATATGGGGATTATTGAAGAAATGAAAGTTCGTACAACCAGAATTTATTTGAGACCATGAAGAATTAATGAAGAATAATTTCTTATTGGGTTAGTATTATAATAAGTCCTTAGGAAAGTTTTGTAACGATAGAGAGTAAATAATTTTATAAGCAAAATTCTATTTTATCTCTTCAAAATTGTTTTAAAGATGTTTTCGAATTAAATTTATTAAAGAGAATATAGCCAAAATCTTTACTCTTCCGTTTTCCATCTAAATATCTTTGGAGTCAATATTCTTGTGGCTATTAAATGAAAATTCTGCAAAAGAAATTTCTGACTGAGCAGTTTCTGATTTAAATACAGGATGTCAGGACCACTGGGGCTGTGATGAATCTGATAAGATGAGTACATGAGAGTGCTAATAAATGTTTAAAGCACTGTTTTACTAAACTCGACAAACCTTTTATATCTCCTCATAAATGAGATCAGCTAAAGATAGTTCACCACGCACTAGAGAGGTCGACGTATCGGTTTGTTAGAGAAAGCGCCATATCGACGGAGTTCTACCCTTTTGTTATCAGATGTCCCACAGGATATTTAGACACACTTCGTCTTTGACGTTGGATCGTGATGGCTCGTGTCTATGTGCTAGCACGTGGTGTTAATCTTCAAAGAAAAGAATATCATCTTTTCATATAAACCATATCCTCTTTAAAAAGAATGGGTTTTTTTTTGGCAAAAGAGGTAATGAGTCCATGTTTAAAGTTTAAAATCTCTCAGCTCTCTCTTTAATGCCCGATATTTCTTTTCGTATCTTTGCTTCAAAGAAAAATTTTTAAGAGAAAAGAAAATTTATTAACAACATTGTTCTGAAGAAACAATTCTGTTTTAAATTTGTTTTTCTAAATTCCATTTTCTGTTCTTACCTGTGCTATATTGCATTTCTCTCTATCTAAGTATAGATTTCGCTGGTAATTCGCTGTTGTAGTGACGGAGGCTCTTTATTTGAAAACGTGTTTGTGGTAATAGTTAGGGTGAATAAGCTTATGTGTGTAATAGGTTTATCAAGCGACCTTGCCTCCTTGTGTGGAGATTCTTATGTCCTTTGATTTGAGATTTCGTTCTCTGCAAAAACAGAATGGGCCTGAGGTTGACTAGAACCTTTTAGAAAATCTAGTGGGATAAGGTTAGATCTAGGTAGCTCTAATTCTATTTCCTTGTATATGTTTTGGATTGTATTGTCTCTTACCTTGTAAAGAGAATAACTTAGTGGAGGATAATCAATAATGCGTCTTGGTCGAAGTGGATGTTCACGGCAGAGTTTAGTTGTCGAACCACTATAAATCTCTGTGTTTCTATTTTCTCTTTACTTTTTGAAGTTCTACTTGATTATATTCTATTTACTACAGACTGTATAATCCCTGCTTAGAAATGCAAAGTTGGTTTTAATGAGTTTTCTGATTCTAAATCCGTGAATACCTCTTATCTCTGTGGAACAACTCTGAGAATCTGGAAATTGCTGTATTGTGATTAATACAAGTTTACTCTGTCCTTACTATATTCAGTGGTAAATTCACATATGATTATAAATTCAATTTTCTAATCTAGCTTTAAGCTTGTAAAACAGTTCTAAATGCAATATAACTATTTTTTCATCACTAGAAGACTTTCTAAAATATGCATAACTTCTGTGAAAGCTGTGTCTATAATCGCAATAGTGTTCCGTTCTTCTACAGAGTCTTTTCTAAATTGCTGTAGCTTTGTGAAGCTGTTCTATAATCGAGGCAATAGCAGTTCTTCATACAAAGTCTTTCTTAAATTGCTTAAAAGCTTTTGTGAAGCTGTTCTAACATCCCAATAGCGGTTCTTCAAAAGAGTTCCTTTCTAAAATTGCTTAAGCTTTGAGGTGGAAGGCAAAGTTCTAAAATGCAAATAAATTGTTCTTCACAGAGTGATCACTAATATCTTGCAATAAGCCTTTGTTGTAGGAAGTTCTACAACTTGATAACTACTGATGTCACATAACTAACTCTCACAAATGCTTTCTAATTCCGCTGCAACAGAATTCTGATTTTTGTTTTTGAAAGTTAAATTTTTAGAAAACCCAATTCACCCCTCACTCTTGGGTTGTGCCATACATAAATGGGACGCACACTTACTATGAGTTGAACCATCAAAGTAGAGCTTCTTTCCTTTCTTCTCTATCAATTTCAAATGTTCATCAGGAAAATCAATCTCCCATTCCTCACTGTCTTCTACTAGATGTGCTGCTAAAAAGTCTACAACTGATCTTCCTTTGACGGTTTTCTTCACAGTTGACAGCGTTTTTCGCAAGTGTACGAAATCGCAACAAGTAATATAGAGTAAAAGAGTATCGTATCCACAGGGATTGTTTATCAATTACCAAAATTATTACCAAAATTATGTTAACCTATTTATTATGTTAGATTCGATTGATAAGAGAGATTCGCTGTAAGGTAACATAAAATTTTAAAGTAAAATGAAGAGATCAAACCAATTCAGGGTGAAAAGAAATCAGAGGATTAAGCTTACTAAGGGAATCTTGATTTACTTAATTTATCCAGCTTATTTCTATTAGTATCATATTTAATCAACTTTATTTGTTCAAATCTATGGAGAAACTCAATCCTTACACACGTTACTAACAATCTCTCCCGATTTACTGTTAAGTTATTCACTAATTTATCTCCACGTTTATTAGCATATCTTTTAACATAGTTGAATATGTATAAGCTCACATAAATCAGATTAGTTAGGTTTTGTGGTTGTTTTGTAGTTCAACAACTTAATGACACTTATTAAACATTATGAAAACCCCTTAGAGTCAAACCCATTATGCTTTCCGCTCAAGTTAGTCTATTCAAAGTAAATTTAATTATATCGTTTTCATATTAATCCACCCATCTTCTCGCCGAATGTTGATTATTCGAAAATTGCTCCAATCCGGGGAAATAATAGTTTCTGGCCTGGAAGCCTTTAAGCACAATAAAGAAGTTATAACAAGACAAGAAAATAATCTATATTATAAATGTAATCGAATAATTACAATTCATCCTAGTTATACCACAGAAGTTTAGCTAGACTAATAGTAGTTAAATTAAACTCATCATACTTGAATCATTCATCAATTTAAAGACAGTCCAATAAAGAAAGAACCAGAATGAGAAAGTTTTTTAGAATAAAAACTGTATACAGTATGTGAATGGCTTCTTGAATCTTGGGCAACATTGAATTTGACCGCTTTGAAATTCTTTGAGAGAAAAAATTATGTGAAAGAAATTGCATAAAAAAACGAGATCCCTCTGTTATGTAGAAGTTTCGTCGTTTATATATAGAGTTCCTGAAGCAAGTCTGACTCCTTTTAGGAAATAGAATCCTTATTTAGTGGCAAAAATCCTTTATAGGAGAATCATGACTGTTTTAGCGCTCTTGATCATTCTCTTGATTAGGTACTCCTTTTCCCTCCAAGAGAATAGGTCTAGGTCATTTGATTTAGTGTGTTTAGGAAACTCACTGAAGTAGGCCCATGTGAGAAAAAAAGCTTGATTTTTTTGCGTATTAAATTCACGGCTGTGTCAACTTCTATCTCTTTGTCACTGCAAGGACCGGGCCGTGCTTCCATCGGCACGGGCTGGGGATGTGCTTTAGTCTGGAAAGTCCACTGAGCTAAGGTGAAAGCACGGGCGTGCTAGGTAGCACGGTGCTAGTGAAGCACTAGAGGCACGCGCAGCGTGCTATAAAAGCAAGGAGGAGCGTTGCTTTTTCTTCTGGAAGTTTCCTGCTAGAGTTGCCATGGTGCCTGTTGCTTCATTGCTATGGAACACGCCCTGGTCCCATGTGGCAATGGCCGTGCCCCTTTTGACACTCCCGTGGCCCGTGCTCTCTTCTGTCTCTCCTTTCTTGGTTTTTCTGTGGAGCTTCTAGCACAGTTGTGCTTTTAAGCACGGCTGGGCGTCATGGCCTAGAAGCTAAGTGCCTTGTATTATAAAAGATCTTATATCTTCTGGCCGCCACAAATTCCTACAATTTTTCTCTTAATTTCAAATGCACAAGATTATAAAGTCAAGGAAGCTTTTTGCAACAACAATTATTAATTAAAATTAAAAGTGATTTAAAATCAAATTAAAGTAATAAAAGCTTACTAAAATTCTAATAAAAACTATATTAAAAACACTATAAAATTTACACTTATCAGCAGCATACTCAATATGAAATTTTGATAGTAGGATTAGCCATCTTGCTAGTTTCCGCACTAGTACTGGTGTTTCATACAAATATTTGACCGGGTCTATTCTTGATACTGCTATCACCTTATAAGACTTAAAGTAGTGTCGAAGTTTTCTGGTAGCCCATAACATTGCTAAGTAAGTTCTTTCAATCAAGTTATATTTCTATTCATTTGGAAGAAGCTTTTTGCTTAGGTAATACACTGCCTTCTCAACACTGGCTTCATTAGCTTGTGCTAACATGGCTATAATTCCAGCATTTTCCACTGTCAAGTACAGAATTAAGGGTATCCAACGTGCTTTTTTCATTGCTTTTTAAGTGCTAACATAGGGCTATAATTGATACACTGCCTTCTCAACACTGGCTTCATTAGCTTGTGCTAACATGGCTATAATTCCAGCATTTTCCACTGTCAAGTACAGAATTAAGGGTTTCCCTAGCTTTAGTGGGCACAAGACTGCGGGACTTGACAAATATTCCTTGATTTTGTTGAGAGCTGCGTGGTAGTGATTGTTCCACTTTATTGGCTAATCTTTCCTTAAAAGCTTGAAGATTGGATCACATACTATAGAAAACTTCCATATGAACCTGCTGATATACTGAACCTTTCCTAGAAAGCTTCTCACTTGCTCTTTTGTCTTGGCGGCTCCATTTCTTAGATCGTCTTAATCTTGTGTGAATCAATCTCTATTCCTTTAGGTCCTACTATGAACCCTAGCACTTTCCCGGAACACACATTTCTTCGGGTTCAGCCATAGTTTGTATTTAATCACTCTGTCCATGAACTTGTCCAAGGCTGCTAGATGCTCTTCTATTGTCTTCATCATGACAATCATATCATCAATATACACCTTTAACTCCAGGGCTGCTAGATGCTCTTCGAGTTCAGCCGTAGTTTGTATTTAATCACTCTCAGCCGTAGTTTGGTATATGTTAAGGATCATCGGAGCTCTTGTTCCATTGAACTTACATCTAGGGCTACTAGATGCTCTTTCGGTTCAGCCAGTAGTTTGTTATTTTAATCACTCTCCTTCCATTGACTTCTCTAGGGCTACTAGCAAATGCTCTTCTGGTGGTCTTTCATCATTGAAAAATCATAATCATTCAATATACAACCTCTATACTACCTTATGGATCATGTCAGGAATAATATAGTAGCATCCTTTGGCTCAGTTTAGCCCGACGTTTTTGTATCACTGCCAAACGAACCATCACCCTGGCTTCATCATGACAATCATATCATCAATATACACCTTTAACTCCAGGGCTGCTAGATGCTCTTCGAGTTCAGCCGTAGTTTGTATTTAATCACTCTGTCCATGAACTTCTCTAGGGCTACTAGATGCTCTTCGAGTTCAGCCGTAGTTTGTATTTAATCACTCTCTCCATGAACTTCTCTAGGGCTACTAGATGCTCTTCTGGTGTCTTCATCATGAAAATCATATCATCAATATACACCTCTAACTCCTTATGGATCATGTCAGGAAATAATATAGTAGCATCCTTTGGTAAGTAGCCCTGACGTTCTTTAAGCCAAACGACATCACCCGGTAGTAGAAGGTACCAAACACCGTCACAAATGTTGTCTTGACCTTGTCTAGTAATAGCATAAGAATCTGGTTATACACTGCAAACACATCCATGATAGAGTAGCATCTAATTATTGTTGCACTGTCAATTAGGATATCAATATGAGGGAGAGGAAAATCATACTTCGATGATGCTTTGTTCAGATCCCTATAGTCTTCACACATCCTGACACTTCCATCTTTCTTGGGAACTGGGATTATGTTTGCCAACCATTCTGGATAGTGAACCACTTCTAGAAATCTTGCGTCTTCTACTTGGTCACTTCCTCTTTAATCTTCTCGGCCCATTCTGGTCTCAATATTCTTCTTTTCTGTTTCGCTAGTTTGGCTCTAGGATGCAGAGGAATTGTGTGCTCAGCTATAGATCTGTCTATACCTAGCATGTCTTCATAACTCCATGTGAAGGCTTCTTTTTTGTCCATGAGTAGAGGTTTGGCCCAATTAATAGAATTCATGGATCATCTTTTGTGCCAATATTAAATTCAAGCGTGCATAATGAGTTAATTTCAAATATGCGCATATGCTTATCTATTCAATGAATGGAACCATCAGGAAAGACATCAAACAAGCAAAATTAAAGTTCAATTCATTAAATAATAAAGAAAGTTCATTACAATCAGACCTGTCACTAATAGAAATCAACACATCAGAAGGGACTTCAGCTTCTACAATGCCTTGCTGATTCTTTCCAAGCCCTTTTCCTTCTTCATAGTTAATTCTCTTCATGATGTTGGAGACAATGGGCCCTATGTCAGTGGCCAGAACAATAATCTGAAAATCGGTCTGTGGGAGGATTACATGCTTGTCCACGTTAAGTGTAGCTACACTCCTTTCACTTACAGCTAGAATGGTGATGATTTCACCATTGAAAGGAAATTTGATTTTTTGGTGTAACGTTGATGGTACTCTTCCCAAGGAATGATGCCATGGTCGCCCGAAATGTTGGGGGATGTCAATTACAATGAATTCGGTCTCCTTTTCTATCGGGCCCACCTTGACTACAGTCTTGAAAATACCCTTAACCTGTCTCTTCGATTCTTGCTCTAATAGGCTCCAAATCAAACAGTTCCATCTTAAACTTGGAATGCAGCTTCAAAGGACATACATTCAGAGCTGACCCATCATTTATCATTGCATTCCTAGTTACTCTCCCTTTGACCTCAGTCTTTATAAATAGTGCCTTAGTGTGATTCCTTTCTTCAGCAGGAAGCTTATCATCTGAAAAGGTGATAGTGAGGGGATTATGTTGCACTATCCCTATAAAATCAGTTGGAGAAATGGATGATGAAATAGGAGTCTCTACCATGGCTTTTAGCAAAGCTTCTCGGTGTTGTTTTAACGATACTAGACATGCTTGCATTTGCATGGGTTCTTTTCATTTGTTTAATCAGGGCATCGTCTTCAATTTCAATTTTCGGCACACCCGATGAGTTTGCTTTTTCTTTCTCTTCTCGAGGTTGATCATATTTGGCTGATAAATCTGATCGCTTCGGGTCATATGGCTTACAGTTCTCGATTCTTCTTCTTCTTTCTCACTACTCCATACATCTAGAGTAACGGGATGTACAACTTCCTCATCATCGCTCTCGACCTAAACTTGCTAACTCTGATCCAACCATTCCTTATCACTGTCCCATACGTTCAAGATCATAACTCCAACAACATCTCTCTCTCTCTCTCTCTTTCTACCTCCTCTTCCTCAAATTCGGCCATGACCTCCTCGGGAGTCTTGGCAGACTCAACCATGTACAAGTTCTTAGGAGGCGACACATTTCTAAAATTAGGGAGTGGATTAGTCCTCATACTCATCCTTGACTTTTTAAGATCAGTAACCTTACTATTGTCGATTAAATCTTGAATTTCAACCGCAAGCAATTGTCGGTGGTGTGACCTTTGCTTTGGTAGAAGTGACAATATGCATTCTGATCAAAATTCCTTGGCAAAGGTGTTAGGGTAGGTCTTGGTGCGAGTAGTCTCAACAAACTTGCTAACTTCACTTTCTTGAATACTCTAGAGAGAAGGGGTGTTGAAATTAGAGAATCTCCTTTGTGGCACGTTAATAGCTCTCAAATCTAAAGCTACAGTTGTTGTGTTCTTGTTGGTGCTCGGAGTCTTGGCTGACTGTCTAGACCCTTGGAATCTGAACTTATTGAAGTTTTCAGCACGGTTCCCATACTTCTTGTCCTCCCTAATCTTATCTTTGATGGCGGTTCCCACCTTATAAACTTGAGAGAACTCAATCAATGGCATATAATACAGCTTATCATAGAACACCAGCAGAGTCCCCTTTATAAAGATATTGATCTATTCCTTGGTATCTGGATGGTTCCTCATTTGTTGACCTTAGCTCTCCATCTAGCCATATAATCTGTGAAGGTCTCATCTTATTTTTGCACAGTTGCTTCCAAATCTCTCAAATTAACACTCATTTGGAGATTGTAAGCATATTCTTTAAAGAAAACCATGGTAAGCTCATTCCAATCTCTTCTTACTCGCTTCTTGAGACTGTAATACCAACTTTGGACAAACCCAGTTAAGGATACTAGGAACATCTTCAAAATTTCCCTTGAAAGTAGACCCCCTAACTCCATGATAGACTTGTACTGCATGAGGTGCACCTTTGGGTCACCGTTCCCATCATACTTTACCACTTTCGACATTTTATAGGTCACTAGGGTAGCTTGCTTCAATTCTAACTCCTCATCATCATCATCGTTGAGATCAACATATTGGTCCATCCCCTTGGACTCCATAAACACATGTGGCTTCTCGAGCTTTCTATCAAGCTTATAAAACTTTTCTGAGACAACCGGCTCAGACTCAGCCTTCTTGGCATACATCTTCTTGAAAAGCTCGTAGTCTTGCCAAGTGTCGTCAACGTGTTCCTTCTCCTCAATCTCGTCCTTAGCCTCTTTGTCATCTTCGATTACCACTTTCTCTTTTCCCCTATCAGATCTTATGAGCTTCTCAAAACTAGCTACCATTATTTTCTCAATCATCTTCTCGATTTCAAAAACGGGAATACTTGGCTCAGCCATTTTATCAGTGGAAGTGGAAGCAAAAATTGGTGAATCTATTCGAATTGGAGAATACTCAATCTCGAAACGGGAGCCCAACGGACTAGAGGAAACTGAACTAGTTAAATCAAAGGGGGTTGAAGGTTCTTTAACTCTAATCAACCGGTTGTCTATCCTTAACCAACTAACTATCTTCAAGGCTTTTTCTTTATGCGTGCTATCTTGACTGCATAAAACAATTGTTAGAAAACATGACGTGATGCATGTATGCATGAATGCATGAGAATGAAATGGCATACAACAATGCAATCATACAATCACAACATCATGAGATGCAACTAATGATATATTCCCTCGTGGCTTTATCACGACTACACAAATCCAAAGTCGAAGAAGGGCTCTCGAGAACTGTTAGGAGCAAAATGTGGCCTATTTTATAGCATAATATTTATAATACCTTATTGCTTATTTCTTATTTTATATCCCTTACTTTTTGCCTCGAGCATAATATTCCTTGAGCAGGGTTCTTTATTTATATACAGTTGAGAATATTCCTCTTTTTGCATCAATAATATTTGACTCGAAAATAGACTCTTCCATTACTTTTCCAAAAGTGAATGTTTTACATTTTTTTGTTCTTTTTGAAGCCCTAAATAGATATTTACAATAGTTCAACACCAAATCCTAAGAGGTTTGATACGACTTCACATCCTTTAGTGTGAAGTGTCTAATTTCCACAAGACAATTGGCGATATTGCGCATGAGGATAAATCGCGCCTCCACAACTTGGAAGAGAGTCATACCTTCAAGTTGCGCTTGCTTTATTTCAAGCAAGAGTTGATGAGCCTCTTCTAATTGGTCTTCTCATGTCAGAGTTGGAATCAGAGGAGCTTCCCTCTTACGCATTTAGGCCTCAGCCTTATAGTCACTATTGGAAAGAGCTCTTTTAGCACGTTTTGCCTCCGCTTCCCTCTTACGCATTTAGGCCTCAGCCTTATAGTCACTATTGGAAAGAGCTCTTTTAGCACGTTTTGCCTCCAAGATTTCTCTTAAGTCTTTCGCCCTTTGGCGCTTTGATCGTCGGGATTGAGCCATGACCTAAATGGCTACAAGAAAACAAGTTAAATGATGCATGAATGAGGCACGACACAATCATAGCAATTATATACAAACAAAGGGGGGGAAAGGGAGTAAGGAAATGCATGACCTCCACCCTTATATCACCCACACACGATTCAAGGTACGGTCTTTTCTAAACCCTAGGACATATAGGTGGGACAATAAATAGGTTTGGGCCCATAAACCATCATAGGTTTAGTGGGATTGACCGCCTCTTCGCATTTATTATATGAATGCTACAATAAATATTATTAAGGTTTAAACCTAAGGAAGGAACTAGGGTCAATTACCTGACTTAGGTAAACCTAAAGGAAGGAACTAGGGTCAATTACATGAGCTTAGGTCGGGTTTATTAAGTCTTGGGTTCCATAAGCAAGAATTGGTTGTTTCCTCCGATTTGCTTTGGGTCTAAGTGTAATAGTGATAACGGATTATGCCAATTCTTTTGATATACCAAATGATACTTGACTTATAGGTGGTGTATATCGTGGCAGATCCAAACAGTCGAGTAGAGTGAAAGGATCACAACCCCCAATACCACCTTTAGGATTTAGGGTAAAAAGGAGATTAAAAGGAGAATAAATAAATGAATGACATTTATAAGTACAACAATTTGAAGTTAATAGCATTATTAAAGATTGTGAATAAATGGACAACTTTCGACTCAACTCTCTTATTTGAGCCCAAAATCGAAAATCAGAGATTTTGGGTTTGATCCTCAATAGAGTTGCCAGGCTGAGGATGCTGGATTTTTTCCAAAATTGATTTAGAAAGAATCGTGTCAAATGGGCTTCATTGATTTTATTAATCAAAATGGTTTACTTTTATTAAACCCATTTAATCCTCGGAAAAGGTTCTCTTACTTTGGTAGGAGTTTTATTTTGGAGTCGCCACCCTTATTAGGGGAAAATTCTCGAATTAGTCGATTCTTTGTTATTAGGGGAAAATTCTCGAATTAGTCGATTCTTTGGAATCAACTAATCCGATTTTATACCAGAGACGGGGTTCGGGAGTTAGGTACAAAATAGAAAAGTGTTAGGCACCCATTTCACCTGGTTAAATTGGCCTCCTCATTGTCCAAAGATTCACAATGATTAATAGTGAGATTAACTCTTAATTGAGATGTAAAACAGTTTTAATGCGATTTTTGGAAAACATATCATTCAAGCAAATTATTACAAACATAACAAACATGAAACATAAAGCATCCACAAAGAAGGGAGGGAGGAGAAAAGAATTACAAACAACCCTAATTACTACAATCTACCCTCACCCCTCCAAATTTTTCAAACCCAATTAATATTACATACAAGCAATAATAGGGATCCTTATGGACCCTTTACATTTTGCAATAATCTTTACATTTTGCAATAATACAATACTAAAGCATAATAAGAATAAAACATCCATAATTAACACAAACACAAAATAAACATTATTTTTAGAATGATAGAATCATACAGCTCAACCAACAATCAAACACTCATTCACATAATGGAAATATGATGCATGTTCATAATACAAGAATAAAGAATAAAGGAGTTAGCACAATAATGAACAATAAGCATTGAATTTAAAGACATAAAATTAAAAGGCAGAATGATAAAGTGCTTGTAAATTATAGAACAGTAATGAAAGTGCAGGAATTTAAATGGTTATATGAGATTTAAACTCATGATCTTGACGTTCATCTTTGAAAGATGAGCAAATACATCAATCTTGTATTATTTGTTTATTTGATCCATATATGACCTAATACGCATCAGGAACCATTTAAGGTCGAAGCATGGCCATTAGATCTCCGAATCGGGACGTTTCTTAAGTTTTTTTTATACATTCAAAGCCTCTGAATTGAAAGGCCTTGTGCCATAAGAGAATATGGCGTGCGCCTCATGTTTATGGCGCATGGCACACGTAGTGGCGCAAGGCCTTTCCCATATCTGGAAGGCTTATGGAATTTTACAGGGTAAAACAGGGGATGTGGGCACTAGTGGTGTGAGGCGGCACTAGCATTCAAAGCCTCTGAATTGAAAGGCCTTGTGCCATAAGAGAATATGGCGTGCGCCTCATGTTTATGGCGCATGGCACACGTAGTGGCGCAAGGCCTTTCCCATATCTGGAAGGCTTATGGAATTTTACAGGGTAAAACAGGGGATGTGGGCACTAGTGGTGTGAGGCACTGGGCAGTGGCGCATGCCACTACTAATGGCCACACGCCACAGTAGTGCAGAGGCCCCTGTTTGGTCGGTCCTAGGTTTCCCTCACCACCAGACCCAGAAGAGGTGTTTTAAATACCGAAAAAGAAAAGGAAAAGATGAGGAAAGAAATTAGAAGTTCTCAAAAACTACCTTTGATGGTTTCACTTAAAGATTGGATGAAAAATGGATAAAGAAAACCCAACTCCTTTGTTCTCAATCCAACAATCTGAGTTCCAAGATTAAAATATGTGTTTTTAGGATTTTAGATTGATCTCAAGGGATTTTTTGATTGATTGGACAATAAATCTCAACTTGGATCCAAGGTTAACACTAGTTGCCTTTGGATTTTTAGGTTGAGTTTTAAAAATGCAAGAGTCTCCAAAAATCTCCCTTTAAAACTCACCCCCCAATGCCTATTTGTAGACATTTGAGGGTGGGGTGGCCCTATTTAGGGCTGAAGTAGCAGAAAAGCCACCGTCGGGCCCTGTAATGGAACAGGGCCATTTGTACAAAATCGAACCGGATGGTATGCGAAATGAGGCAGTGAACCAAAAAATGTGTCGGGGGGGCCCAACGTGCTACCCGGGTCTAGTTTCGTTGCGAAACACTCGGTGACCCGAAAAAGTAAAAATGATTAAACACATAGATAAGTTTAGTTGTGGACCATTGGTCCAAGAATCAGGGCGATCGGGAATCCAGATCTAATTTTATGCAAAAAACGGTGTATCATCACTAAACCTTTTAAGGGCAAAAATTGAGAGTCTACAGCAAGTAAACTTCAGTATGCTTTGTGGGGTTACCAGACCACAACCAAATCTGCGAATGGGGCAACCCCTTACTCTCTAGTCTATGGAATGGAAGTCATGCTACCAACAGATACAGAAGTGTAGTACTTGCGCATAATGATGGAATCCAAGATTTCAGAATGTCAATGGGCAGAAAATCACCACCAAGAATTAGCACTCCTTGATGGAAAGAGGCTTAATGCGCAATTCATGGATCTACTTTATAAAAAGAGAATAGCTAGGCACTTTAACAAAAGAGTCCATCCGAAGTTACAAAGAGTAAGGGATTTGGTTCTGAAACAGATGCGGCCAAATACTCATGACCCAAAGGGAAAAGTTCAAGCCTAACTGGGAAGGCCCATTTCTAATCAAGAGAATGTTTTCCAAAGGTGCAGTGAAGCTATCATATATGGAAGGCAATGAGTTTACTGAACCTGTCAATTTGGATAGGCTGAATAAATTTTATGTATAGCTTGAAACGTTTATGGCAAAGCCCAATTAATAAATTCACCTTTTGTGTTCTTATTAACTTTAAAACATGTCGTGCTAAGTTTATGTTGATATGCAAATGTTGTGGATTTACTTTGATGTAATAGAATAGCATGAACTATATCAAGCATTTTCACGCAAAAAGACATTTCATTCATAATAAGGGTATACATTCATATAATTGCACTATCAATAATTATCTAGTACATTTCATTAAAAGCAAAAGCATCTACACGTCGAGTCTTAACAAAAATCTTGCTGTCAACAGATCAGCCGACTCTAAACCCGCATTGACTATGGAATAAGCCTACAGCCAAGAGCGATAATAGTATGAGGAAGAAGTATCAGCCACATCAGAAATGGGTACAATCGTGCAACTAAGCCAACTAGAAATGAAGCGAGACAGAAATCGTTGTGTAATAAGGCCACCCTCAAACCGCCTGTAATTAGGGACAGCCTGATGATGACTGTACTGCCTAGCTACTCAGCTGAGATAGTAAGCCATCGTCATGGTCAAGCCACATAATAGCACACAGAGTATGTAAGAAGAAACCGTGACTCGCTCTATGTATAGACCGAAGTCCCTAGTTAGTCGATTATTAAAGGCTATTTATTTTCCAGAGACTGATTTTTTACATGCACAGTTAGGTGAGAAACCGATTTATATTTGGTGATCTTTGATGGCGGGACAGTCGCTTTTACATAATGGGTGCTTTAGGCTAATAGGGGATGGTGAGGATACTTTGGTGTATGGTACCCCCTGGCTGTTGGACTCGACTTATCCATGTATCTTATCTCCTAATAATACAGGAATAGACGATATCCATATAGCTGATTTAATGCTTTATAACCCATGAAGCTGGGATACAAATTCATTGATGCAACTTTTAGTAGTCAGGAAGTACATTTAATCTAGCAAATCCCTCTGAGTTTTCGGCCAGCTCAAGATAGATGGTGTTGGCGCTATGATCCTAAAGGAAATTACGGTGTACGTTAGTGGCTTTAAAATCCTCTATGATAGAACTCAGTTACTGCCATGACTTAATTCCAGAATATGGAGACAAGAAAGGGAACTGAACATACCACCAAAGATAAAGAATTTCTTATGTCGGGCTTTACGTAATGTGTTACAGTGTATAGTATTTGGCAAGCTTGTCATATGGATACCCCTCTTTTTTTGGCCGACGTGCATGCAGGATACTGAATCGCTGGTTCATAGTTTGTTTCTGTGTCCCTTTGCTCGTGATGTTTGGGTGATGTCGTCAGTTGGGTGGTGGACTTCAGTTAGCAGTGCAGCAGATTGGTTTGCAGTTATTATGAAACGTTGCAGCATAAATCATATAGAGGAAGCTTGTGTTATTGCATGAGAACTATGGAATGCAAGAAATAAACTAGTTTGGGAATAGCAGACTACTGAGGTGTGTGCACTGGTTCACAAGGCATAAATTTTTCTTCATGCATGGCAAGATGCAAATGCAAGGGCTGTTGATTCTCGACAGTCTACCGGTAGTAATCAGTTAATGAGATGGAGTTCGCTGGAGTTGGGTTTTAAGTGTAACATTGATGCCAATTATGATCCAACGACTGGAATGCCGGTGTCGGCTGGCTTATCAGCGAGAACCATGGTCGTTGTGTTGGTGGAAGGATGCAGAAACTGAGTAGAGCTGCAGGTGCTTTATTTGCAGAAATATTGGGAATCCAAGAAGCTTTGAGTTGGCTAAAAGTGAGCCATATATAAACAAGTGCATGTGGTTTTGGAAAGTGATAGTTTATTGGCTATTCAGACTTTAAACTCAAGTAGTCAAGATTTTTCTTATATTGTCTCTATTATAACTGATTGTAAAACTCTTGCTGAAGAGTTCTATTCTTTATCCTTTGCTTTTATCAAGAGATCAGCGAACCAAGCAGTAGATTTGTTAGCTCATGCTATTAGTTCTATGTCTGATTCAACGGAAGGGTCTCTATATTACCTACCCTTTATTCATGATTTAATATTGATGGATGCTAACAATAATTAAACCATCTTTCCAGTCTAAAAAATATTCAAAAGTGTATAACAAGTAGCTAATTTTAGGTCTATTGTTTCCCAAAGTTCATATAGAGTTTTCTTTATCTGTGTCTTATCAAAATGATGTTTAAAATATAACTGCTGGTGTTTGTGGCTTCAACCTAAAAATAATTTAGGGAACCATTTTCATTTATCATTACTCTTATCATTTCTTCAAGTGATCTATTTTCTTCTTGGCAATTTGTTTTGTTAAGATATTCGACAAGCTAAAAAATTCCATCAACATTGCAAAAATTTTCAGAATTTTGACTTTCATCTTCTTTTCTTTTCATGGTCAAATATTAATTATGGATGTGATAGCATGGTCCTTTTGGTTTTAGACCTTTTACCAAAACTAATGCTTCATATTCATGAGCTAAAATGGCCAAGTCAACCTAAAAAAACCATCTACTATGACAAATGGATAGGGGTAAGCATACTTTGGAAAATTTTGAAAAATCGGAACCAATGTAATTCAATTTTTCGATTTTTTTATTTCAACAAAGTTTTAATTTTCAGTGCGGCTCGAAATTTGAGAAAAAAGTTTTGGTTAACCGAACCGAACCAAAGTTTTGATGATGTGTCGTTTTCAAGCATTGTTTTATCTAGGTTTTATACTTTCGTTCTCTTCCTTTTCTCTTTGTGCCCCTCCTCTCTCCTGCGCTTTTCTCTCTTTTTGATCGATCTGATATTCATAGTTTCAAATAAATTCTTTCTCCTTCTTTCTCAATCATCTCAGAGTTACCGATTAATCTCACTGCAGACACCCCAGCTTAGTTTAGTCTCCCTGTCAAAATCTCATCTCCATTAATTGCTTCTTTGATTCTCACCTTCGCTTTAAGTTTCAACTAATTCAGAGATAAGAAATCAGTAAGTGATGTAGAGTTTGAGTTGTCTTTTCATTTTATGTTAGAGTCTTCTTTAATTTTTTTTTTTTCCCTTTTCTATGATTATAGAATCATAAGAAAAATGCAATTATAGAAATTATATAAATATGGGTTTGCTCCTTTTAGCAGGATTTTACTTAAGGGGTTTGATGAGAAGTTATAGAAATTAGTTAAATTTACTGCAATTACTCTCCTTCTTCCGTTTATATTATGTTGGTTTGAAACTATAAAGTTGATAGTTTGTAGTAGATGAAGAACTCAATCTGATTTTGAATGCTTGAGCTTATTATTTTTTCCCATATTTTACTGTAATTTTTTTAATTTTTAGAGAATTGTGAACTGTAAGTTTATGTTTGTGTAATGAATTTGTAATTAATTTTGCTTTAATTTGTAATGAATTTGTACCTAATCAATTGCTGTGATTTTTTTTTTTCTTTTCGTTCTTTAATTACATTGTCAATTATAATTGCTGCAAATATTTAGGATTTCCATTAACCGAACCTGACCGAACCGAAATTTGCAGTTCGATTTGGTTGGATTTTTAGTCTTAAATGGTTTGGTTCATTTAGTAAAAATAATGAATTTCGGTTGTCAAGTTTTGTCGTTCGGTGGGGTTCAGAATCGAACTACTCAAATGCAAACCCATACAAATGGATAACTCTTACCATCAAGACTCATTGGAGTGACGAGTAGACTTGGCCACGGTTCCGGAACCGGCGGTTCTGGTTCCAGAAAAGCTGGAACCAGAACCGAACCAAAAAGGTCCGGTTTTGGTTCCGATCCGATTACAAAACCGACGGTTTCGATTGGTTTTCCGGCGAATCGCATAATTTTAAATTTTAAATTTTGAATGCCGGTTTAAAAAAATTCCCGGCGACAATCGGCATAATTTTTAAATTGTTAAATTTGAATCCGGTTTAAAATAAAATAATCTAAATTTCATGAACATAAGTTAAAGTATTAAAAAAAAATTACTCACTTAATAAATTTAACAGATTTGGTAAACCTGGTTTATATAAATATAAAAGAATAAATACAATGTTTTGATACATATAAATATTAAGAAAATACTTACCTTAAAAAATTTTAAAATTGTGGAAGACTTTTTGTAAATAATATATTTTAATTTAAACTATAAATAAATATTAAAAAATATACCTAAATTATATTAAAAAATACTTTTCAATTTTAAATTTATTTTTAGATTTTAGAAGACTTGTATTGTTGAGTTTGTTTGAAGTCATTATATTATTTTTTAAATAAAAAACTTTCAAATGAAATTTTTTTTTTATATGTTTGAACATTAATTTTTTAAAAATAAATTGTCTTATAACCTTTTTTTTTTTTTGTTTAAAAAAAAAATTAGCTTGCTATCGTATCCTCTTGGGTATTGTAGATAAGAATTCAAAGCCCAAGCGTAGTTCTTTATTAACCTGTATATCAATTTTCACCTCGCCTTTTTTGTAGTTTTTCTTGGTCTCCTTAGTTTCGGTCTTTGTCCAATCATCCATCGCATTTGCTTGTTGTCTTCTTAGTGGTATATTTCGGGTGTCATACGAGATTCGTGTTATCATCAAGTATGTTTCCTCTTGACTAAAAGTCTTGTTTCATACTGGCAACAGTGGAGACCGGAGCTGCTTAAAATTGTTTTGCAAGTAAAGAAGAGAATAATTTGTTTTGCAAGTAAAGAAAGAATTGAAAAAGTATTTGCGTGACGACTCCACCAATCTAAAATTGGAAAATCTGTATCTGCATAATCATTACCAAACTCAAAAGAAGTTGTTAAATAATTATCAAATTCAGAAATAGAACTGGATTTCTTTGTTCTTTTTTGTCTTTGTAATAAAACTTGTTGAGCAACACCAACACCACTTACCCTTTCTGTTGGAAATTATGGAATATTAGATTGAGAAGAAGTAGAAGTAGAAGTAGATGAAGTAGAAACTTGAACAAATTCATTATATAATTGCATAATATTTTGTTTATCATAATATTTTTGTTTAATTCTCCATGCATTACTACATTTAATAATATAATTTAATATTATCTTCTACTATTCAAGATTTTAATATACACATTTATATAATATAGCAAAATATCACATACAACATCATTTTAAACATCTAGGATCAAATACAATAGTCAATCAAGATAACAGCAGGTGTATAGTTTTTTAAAATATAGAATAACTCATTTTTTTTTTCATTGAAAATTCAAATCTTTTTATAAATCATTCTTCAATTTTTGATAAATTCTTGGATGTGCAGTTAACAATATGTATTATTAGGTGCTAATCACATTAGGTATAATTAATTAAATTTTAGATGTGGGATAATAAATCCCACTGATATTTATAGGTTAAACTAGTCTTATTAAAATTTTTAATGAAATAATCTAAAATTTTTTTGCAACAAAGTCTCCCTATTTGTGGATATTAGAATTAATTATCTCGAATTATTATTTTAGTAACTATAAAAAGATAAATAATTCTTTATAAGATAAAAGACTCGTTTAGGTATGATTTCATAAGTCTGAAGTTCCATGCGAGTTGGGATCATTTTCCCTTGGATATAATCTTTTTGGTTTTCTGTTTATTATTTTCTTTTTATCAAGGAATTTATGCTCAAATGCTTTTCATCACTTGGGTTATGTGTCCATTAATATGAGATAATGCTTTTTTTAAAATGGAGATAATATATAAGATCAAAGGAATTTTAAACCCAATCTTGTATTCACATATATTTAAAACATTGGCATGCTACGATTACTTTATATGAATAAATTTTACTTATCCAAATTTATTTGGTTCTAAACAAATTTTTTTAAGTTCAATAATTGATCTACGTATTTGCTAAAAAGCATTATCAATTATGAAATTTGAAAGATTTTTTTTTTTGTCATACGTTATATTTCCATCTAAAATTGATAAACAATTAACTCTATAAATTTATTATTTGCAGTATTTTATTATCATAAAACACGAATTAACCATATAAGTTTCCTTTATTTTGAATTTTTTTTCCATATCATCAATCAAATCCAGGATGACATGTTATACCCATAATAAAGATGCATTTGGCTCCAATTGTATCACAGTGTCTCCATAATCACACAACAATTGTAAACACATGAATTTTCAAGGTTGAGAAAAGTAAAAGTTCTCTAACTTCTTTTTTTTTTTTCCTTTGGTTATAATTAAAGAAATTAATAGTTCGTTTTAAACAGTTATTTCTTGTACTTCTTTTTAGCAGTCAAGGTATTTAAAGGTCTTTTTGTTAATAATAATTATTAAAATACTCTACTTTTCACCATAAACTATATTAAGTATATAATGTTCCAATAGTATAATCAATTTTTGCTTATTATTCTTTCTTTTTGTTATTTTTTTTCAAGTAATAATTTAAATAAAAGAAAAGGTTAGAAGCGATCCCGGAAATTGTGTGAGACCTTGATCAACTCCTATTTTTTTGTTTATGATGTTTTGCCTCCAATTATGCTCCAAAATGATCCAGTAGCCTGCTCCCTTTTGTTTTAATTTTATTAAGTTGTTCCACATATAATGGCAATATATTACAGTCGTCATTTCCTTCATTCTTTTAAATTTTTTTTGTGAATATGAAAATTGGAGTAATTATGGTCAGAAACTTTATCTTTGCTCTTTGTAATAATTTTTGCTCGTTGCTTTGCTCTTGCCCTCTTCAATCTTCTTGAAATTGACTCATTAAATTCAGATTCCTTTGAGTTGGAATATCCATATTTCAGTTTTTGGAAAACCTCATAAATAAATTGGTTCGGGTAATCAATATTTCAATAGAGTCTTTTGTATGGGATAATGAATTCTCTCAATTTTCCCTTGCCCTTCTTATTTACCTCGATATTTGAGTTTCCTCCACGTTGTCCTCATTATATTTGATTAATTAAATATAATTTGGGAAAATTGACCATAATAAAAATTTAGAGAGTAAATTAATTTTAAATATAGTAGATGATGTTAGAGTATGAAAAGTAATATTAAATGAATATATATTAGAGTATTGTAGTGGTATGTTATATTTGTAGTTATGAGTAGTAAGTAGAGTAGTGTAGTATATTTGAGAAAGAGTAAGTAGTATTGAGAGGTTGAAGATTTTTGTTGTTACCTGAATTTGGTAAATAAGATGAGGTATTTTTATAATAAATCCAAAAATTGTCTTTTTTTTCCTAAAAATATCTCCTTGATAATCAGCTGTTATATAGTCCGTTTAAATGTTGCTTATTGGGTAGGTTGTAGTTAGACATTTCAACAAACAAAATTTTAT
The DNA here is from genome assembly GCF_014843425.1 of Jatropha curcas. The sequence continues at coordinate 25,572 of NW_023590922.1, read as the reverse complement.
AAAAAAAAAAACTGGCATAAAAATCTGAGCAGTTACAACGGCTAGAACCGGCGGTTCAACACGCGGTTGGTTTAACCGGACCGGAGAACCGGCGGTTCTGTCCGGTTCGACCGTGTTCTCTGGAACCGCCCGGTTCTGGTTCCTCATTTGCTGGAACTGGAACCGGTTCTAACCGGACGGAGAACCGGCGGTTCTAGTCCGGTTCCGACCGGTTCTCTGGAACCGCCGGTTCTGGTTCCTCATTTGCTGGAACTGGAACCGAACTGGATTTTTCCGGTTTCGGTTCTGGTTCGTCCCGGTTCCGGTTCTCACCGGTTTCGGTTACGGTTCCGGACCGATTCGAACCGACGGTTCTGGTTCCCGGAACCGTAATATGGCCATGACTAGTGACGAGGATGAAAGAAATTAAGGGACAACTTAACAAGTGTCAGAAATTAGGTTTATATATTCATAAAATGTCAAAAAAAAAAAAATAAAAATTAAGAGAATGTTAATATTGGTAAAAATTAAAGCTGTTGTTAAGAATCCCACGTTGACGAAATAGTAAATCTACCAAGCGCGTATAATGGTGGTAAGTTAACCAGCTAATTAGTTAGCACTAACATTTTATCATTGGTTGATCCAATAACGACCGACATTTTTTAAAACAAAATTTTAAAATATACATTTAATATGATATTAAGAGGTTTAGTTGATGAAATTATGCCCTTTGATGAATCAAGTTTTGGTTTGTTTCTTTAGAACAAGTTTTTGCTTACATGATTTTTTTTGCAAGAACTAATTTCCTATCCATAACAAATTGTTAGCTCAACAGACTAAACTTTTTTCTTCAAGGTTTCCACATTTCTTCAAATCAACAAGATAAACACTTCCAAATCTAGGTGCCATGAAAAGAGTCTTTCCGTTTAAATTAGAGGGTTTTTGAAACAACCCTGAATTTTATTTTCAAAAATTTTTCAAAGGGTGTGAATTTATTAAAATTTTCAATTTCAATGAAAAATTTAATAAATTAACGCCCTATGAATTTATTTAAATAGTTAAATGCAAACGTATAATTTATATAGTTGAACTAAACCCACAATTAAATGAAAATCTGAATAAAACTGATTGGAAATCGAAAACCACATAAAAATCATGATTTGGACTAAACCAAACCCGAATCCAACCAAATCAGTCACAAAAACTTAACCCAAACAAATTCTATAAAACCTATTTTTCCCCTTAGCGCCGACTTCACCCCTCCCCCCCTTTCCCTTTCGTTTTTTTTTATCACCGGAGACCAGCGCCTCTGCCACCACTCCCTGCCACCGTGGCCTCCTCACCGCTCATCTCCGGGCTCTCCTTCTCCCTCTCCTTCCGTTTCTAGCGAACGCAGTTGCTGCAGGAAGAGCTGCGACTTTGCTTCATTTAGGAAATCACGTTGCAACTCTCCTCTTATATTTTCCAGCGACACCAGCCCATAGTCGGCCAACCACATCATCTCCAACACCCCTCAGATGCCGTTACTCCACCTCTGGTCGCTTGTAGCTTGAGATTTAGTGAGAAAGAGAAAGGACAGCAGCTACACTTCGTTTTTCCACTCGGCAGCCTCCTTTAAAGCTACTCTTCATTTTTTTCGATGAGAATAGCCAGGACCAGCCGAACTACACTCCCTTCTCCCCTCTAGCCTTTCTTCGACCACCTTCCCGCCTATTTTCGATCAAGTTAGACCCCGTAGCAGTTACGTTGGAGCAAAGACGCAACTGTCGGTCATTTTAACCTAAAATTTCTGATTTCTAGCTTCTTTAGAAGCTAGGTAAGCCATATTATGACCTTCTTAAATTTAATTCGTGATTTCTTTTATCTTAGTCGAAGGATTTGAGGTATATAATTGAGCTATCGTAGAAATTTAGATATTCATGAATATGATTAGGAATTTCAATTTTCCTCTTTAAATAGGTATATAACCTGAATTCTTGTATTGAAATAGGTAGATTACTTGCTTAAACTACAAATATTTGCAAAGAAATCAAGGATCTCTTAACTATAGCAGCAACTAACTTAATTATTTATGAGTTCTATTTGTTTTTAGAAGGAATGGTATTACACAAAATAATTATGTTGAGAACTGTGAACCCCTTCCCCAAATGTCATAGGCATGTGATGCATATGATGAATGAGAAGAAATACACGTGATGTGTGTGAGTCGCCACCTTGTACTTGTGAACCCCTTCCCAAATATGTCCAATAGGCATGTGATGCATATGATGAATGAGAAGAATACACGTGATGTGTGTGAAGTCGCCACCCTTGTTTAAATTGTGAGTGTGTGAGTCGCCACCTTGTTTAATTATTTTAGGGTAAACTAGGAAAAAAACCTGAATGACTCCATTTTTAATTAACCTAGTTACTAGATTAATTATCCCAATGATTAAGGCACAATCTACGAAATCGAGGTGGATCCCGAGACTATGTCATGCTGATAAACTAACCGATGAATGAGTGTTTTGCAAGGGTGAATGATGGATCAATGAAATGTTTAAGTGATTTCGACTTGCCACCCGGGGTGAAATCCCGAACGTGCCTACGTACTTCCATTTGAATGGAAGATCAAAGTCAACAAGAATCAATAGTCAACGTAGTTCGATAGGCCTTCTTTTGCAGGGCCCTTTGGAATGGGTAATGCTTGAATGCATGAGTGTGGTAATGCTTTGGGGTGCAATAAGTGTGGTAATGCTTTGTGCATGAGTGTGTATTGCTTTGTGCATGAAGTGTTGTGTATGCTTTGTGCATTTTGTGTGTATGCTTTGGTGCATTTTGTGTGGTATGCCTTTTGTGCATGAGTGTGTGGTAATGCCTTTGTGCATTTTGTGTGTATTGCCTTTGTGCATCTTTGGTGTGTATGCTTTGTGCATGAGTGTGTATGCTTTGTGCAATGAGTGTGGTATGCTTTGGTGCATGAGTGTGTAATGCTTTGTGCATAAGTGGTGTATGCTTTTGCATAAGTGTGTATGCTTTGTTGCATGAGTGTGTATGCTTTGGTGCATTTTGTTAGGCTTTTTGCATAAGTGTTATGCTTTGTGGCATTTGTTTAGGGGCAAAATTTGATTTTACGCGATTTGTCGCTAAAATGGTTGATTTTACGGTTTTTTACCGAAAATGGTTGATTTTAAGGCATTTTGCTAAAAGATTGATTTTACGCGACTGTCGCCAAAATAGTTGATTTTAAGGCCTTTGGCCAAAAGGTGTTGTTTTAGGCAATTGTTGCCAAAAACGTGCGATTTAGGCGGTTGTCGCCAAAATGGTTGATTTTAAGGCCTTTGGCCAAAAATGTGTTGTTTTAGGCAATTGTTGCCAAAAACGTGCGATTTAGGCGATTGTCGCCAAAATGGTTGATTTTAGGCCTTTGGCCGACAATTGGTTCATTTTACACAATTTATTGTCGAAACGTGATTGATTAAGGCTTTTAGCACACAATATATTGATTAATTGGACTTTAAGCCAGATTTTATTCGAAATAAGGCAATTGAACCGTAGTTATTAAATTACTAGGCTCTTTTAGGGCCAATATTGGTCGTGATTTAAAAACTTTAATACCATCCGCACGATTATTGATTAACCGGGCATTTAAAGCTTACTCAAATTAATTAAGGCAAGTTTATTTACCAAAATAATGACGTGGATGCCATTATTGCAATTGTAGAATTATTAAGAGTGAAAGAAAATAATGCAATGAAGTTGCTAAATTAAATAGGCCAGAGTTTTTGTTTACATACCGATTTAAATTCGACGACCGCTTCTTAACTACCAGATTAAGCTCCTCGCTTAGGAAAATATTAATTGAGTTATGTGTTAGAATGAATGTCCAATATATCACAATAAAAATGCAATAAAAATTAAATTAATGCAAAAAAGCGTAAAAAAGAAACGCAAAGGAGCATGAGAGGGGAGAAAAAGGATTCGGTCGTCAACACAGACAGGGGGTGCCAAAAAATAGGAGGCCGGGTCTGAAGATTGGGTATAATTTTATAAACGGTAAGCAATGACCATTCTATCGTAGATATAAAGGGTACCCAAGGGCGGAAAGTGGGATTCGTCCGTCAACACAGACAGGGGTGCCAAAATTGGACTTATAGGCCATTTTCGGGTCCAGGGCGGCAGGTGCCGCCTGGCTCGGCGGTAGCTGCCGCCTGGGAGGGCGGCAGGTGCCGCCTAGTCGGTGGGGGGGCAGGTGCCGCCCATGCTGGGCGGTAGGGGCCGCCCAGTCGGTGGGGCGGCAGGTGCCGCCCAGGCGGTGGGGCGACAGGTGCCGCCCATGCTAGGCGGTAGGAGCCGCCGTGTCCGGCGGCCGGCGCCGCCGTAGCTGGTGGTGGCCACCATGTCTCGCTCCGAGAGCTTTTTTGGGAGTTTCCGACCTCCAAATCAAGTACCATATTGACATATTTCCAGTAAATGTCCAAAATGGCCTCCGGTCTGGCCGAACTGTTTGCACAGTTGCTGCAGCAAAGTCAAATTTACTGTAGCAAAGTCAAACTAATTGGCATTGTGACATCCTACCGAGTCGAATCTTTGCATAGTCGAGTCTTTGCATAGAGTCGAGTTGAGTCGAGTTGAACCAAACCCGGTTGGGGTAGAATGAAGTTTTGTATAATGGTAGCTGTTACAAGGGATGGTTCTTATGTTGGTTTAGAGAAAGTAAAACATCTAGGAAGTTTATGTTTGGATTATGAAGTGGTTAAGCTTGAGATATTTAATGTGTAGGTATCATTTAAACAATATTGGTATAAGATTTGTTTATATTTATATTTAGAAAAGATTTTATTTATTTGGTAGTTAACTAAAGAAGGTAATTATATTGATGTAAGAGGGATTGATAATATTTTAACTTGGAAGATTATTTTAAGTTATAATTGAGGGTTATTTATAAAACTATGTTTGTGTGGTGCTGTAACTATTAAAGGAGGATGGAAATTTGGCTTTATTGATTGCCCGACAGATGGAATGTGTGGATTGAATAAATATTTAATAAAATTGTTGATATTTAAACAGGCGGATAGTGCAATTTTTAGGGGAAATGCTGTCAAAATTTCAGTAGAATCTAGCCTAGTTTTAGCAGTTATATACGTAGATAATTTATTAGATTAATTTATTAATTCCTTATTTAAATTAGTCCTTTGTCTGATATAATTCTTTCCTTGTATTTTTAAATTCTTCAGATCATCCAGGCTCGTCTGCTGCTCCTCCGAAGCAAAATCCGAGTTAGAGCTCCTTCTATTCTCTACCACAGTGAGTAATAATAAATAGTGCATATCATCATTACATGCACATATCATTTATTTTACAATATATATATATTTTAACAATATATATATATTATATATATAATATAGTATATATATATATATATATAATATATATATATATAAATAAGGGAGATAACTTAGTATTTATTTTATAAGTATATTATTATTATATTTTTCATTTACTATTATTGATATATATGATTATATTTTTATGTTTGTGCATTAAGGATTATTTTGGAACATTATGTTGAATGAATTGTTTGATTACTTATGCTGTGAAACTGTTGTGCCTTGTTTGTGTGAAATTGGAATGAAGTAGGTCACTATAGGTTCGTGGCGGCAGTCTTTGATATCGTCGGCCATGTATGGGGAAATCGACGCGCCCGTGTGCATATGATGATATATGATATGGAAAACCACAGCGTGGCCACCTGTCGGTATAGAAAAGAAAAGAGAGTATAAAAAAAAGAGGGCTGGTCAAGTGAGGATTAGATCAGTCAGCCATGTATGGGGGATTGGCTCCCTGGTGCACACGTTTGAGAGGGCGGACCATGTGTGAGGACGACTCGTTGGGGGTTTTGGTGACACCACAAACTAATTTCCACTTGTTTGATTATTTAAAGGTGAAATTACTTGTGAGTGCTGATAGACAAAGAGAAGACGGCATTCATCACAGAATGGGGAACCTACTGCTATAGGGTCATGCCCTTCGGGCTCAACATGCCCTTCGGGCTCAAAAATGCCGGGGCAACCTATCAAAGAATGGCAACAACCATCTTTCACGACATTATTCACGGAGAGGTGGAAGTGTATGTGCATGATATGGTGGTTAAGTCGAAAACAACCGAAGAACATACGACTGCACTTGAGAAGTTCTTCCTTAGACTTCGAAAGTATAATTTGAAGCTCAACCTGGCAAAATGTCTGTTTGGAGCCACATCCGGAGTATTTCTGGGGCACATGGTTAGTCGGAAGGGCATAGAGATTGATCCTTCGAAAGCTAGAGCTATTCTGGAAATGCCAGCACCAAGGACCGAAAAAGAAGTCCGAGCCACACCAGGACGGCAAAAAGAAGTTCGGGGTTCCCTGGGAAGCGCTTACAGTACTCAGCCGTTGCATAAATCAATTTGGCCGATAACTTTTGTGGTCCGATCTTCAAAACTACTCAGGAAAGGAGTAGCGGTTAACATGGAAATGGGGATTGCCAGAAGCTTTCGACCAAGTCAAGCAATATCTGCCTGATCCCCCGCCAAGTTTTACAGCCACCAAGGCTAGGAAAGCCGCTTAATTATTATCTATCAGTGACAGAAGAAGCGATGGGTGCAATGCTAGCTCAACAAGCAAAAGATACAAGGATAGAAAATGCCGTGTATTACTTAAGCAAGAGGATGCTAGAATACGAGCTAAAATACAACAAGATAGAGAAGTTGTGTCTAGCTCTAGTTTGGGCCTGTACAAAGCTGCAACACTACCTTTCGTCTTACACAACCTATGTCATTTCTGAATCGAACCCCTTGAAATTCCTTATGGAGGCCGGTTCTTGACTGTAAGATGGCTAAGTGGGTATCAGTGCTTGCAGCTTATGATTTAAAATTTGTACAACGGAAGGTTGTACAACGAAAGGCAGTAAAAGGTGGAGCCTTGGCTGACCAATTAGCAGAATTATCGATCGAAGACCAGATGCCAGAGGTAGAATTTCCTGATGAAGACTTGTTAAGCTTGGAAAATGAAGTCTGGGAGATGTACTTCGATGGAGCTTCAAACTACCATGGAAATGGGGTTGGTGTCGTATTCAAAACTCCTTGTGTAGAGTACGTCCCAATCGCAGTCAAACTAGATTTCGACTGTACCAACAACAGCCGAGTATGAGGCTTGCATAAAGGGGTTAGAAGCAGCCCTGGAAAAAGGAATAAAGATCCTCAAAGTTTTCGGAGATTCCAATCTGATAGTCTCTCAAGCTCTTAGGAAATGGAAAATTAAGGAAGAGCGTTTGGTTCCTTACCTGCAACGCTTGGACGATTAGTCACATGCATTCATATGCCTGAGATGATATTCGGGGGAGGGGTTCACACCTTCCACTACTTGCCACGAGCCAAAAATCAATTCGCAGATGCTCTGGCTACTTTAGCCTCCATGCTCAATGTAGAAGGAGATCGAGTCATTCGACCTTTTACAGTGCGGCTACAGAAACAGCCAGCACATGTCATGACAAGCCCTGGTACTGGGATATACAGAATTATCTTCAAAATGAAGCTTACCCGGAGGGGTCCACCAAGACTGATCAACGGACATTGAGACAGACGGACATTAAGACAGTTAGCATCCGGATATTTCCTTACTAGGGGAGTTCTATATAAAAGAAGTTGGAATGGCTTGCACCTAAGCTGCGTTGATGAGGGGGAAGCTCAAACCATCATGGATTCCTTACATAATGGGGAGTCTAGTCCACACATGCACGGGATAGCCTTGGCTAGGAAAATTATGAACCTAATCATGAAACCTAGGTTTATTACTGGTCAACTATGAATGGCGAGATTGTGTGAGGCACGCGCGAAGTGCCATGAGTGCCAAATTTTCGCTAAGCTGCAAAAAACGGCCTCCGGTCAAATTTTAAATCCAATTGGCTTTTCCATCGTGGCCTTTGCAACTTGGGGCATAGATGTAATTGGAAAAATCCACGCCGAAAGCCTCTAAGGCCATCCAGTTTATCCTGGTCCGCTGTAGATTATTTCACAAAACCAAAGATTTGAGGCAGCTTCCTTTTCAGTTTTGAACGTCAAAGAAGGCAGCGCAGTTTGTACGTACCAGCATCCTTTGTCGGTATGGAGCACCATTCGAGATCATTACTGATAATGGGTCTCATTTTCAAGGAGAATTCGCTGACCTCTTAAAACATAAGAAGATTCAGCACCATAAGTCCTCACCCTATCGCCCACAAACAAATGGGGCCGTCGATGCCGCGAATAAGGCCATAAAAGTCATTTTGCAAAAGACGATTCAGAGGTATAGGGCATGGCATGAACAACTACCAAATGCTTTATGGGGATACAGGACTTCAATCAGAACGCCTACTGGGGCAACCCCGTACGCCCTAGTGTATGGCTCTGTATTCTTTGGTATATGGTATGGAAGCAGTATTGCCTATTGAGCTGGAAGTTCAGTCGGCAAGAATTATCTGGGAAAGCCAAATCAGCGAAGCAGATTGGGCTGAGAATTATCATTTACAACTCTTGGGAATGGATGAGAAGCGATTGCAAGCGATCCACAGCGATCCACCAAGCTCAAGTTTACCAAAGAAGAATGGCGCGGCATTTTAACAAGAAGGTTAAAGACCGGAAACTCGAAGAAGGGTGTTTAGTCCTGAAAGAAATTAGACAGCCAATCCTGGACCCACGTGGGAAGTTTCGTCCTCATTAGGCTGGACCCTACGTATTGAAGAAAATATTATCCGGCGGAGCCATCATCTTGACTGATTTGGATGGTTTGGAATTCACAAATCCGTGTAATTTAGATTAGTTAAGAGGATATTTTGTGTAGTTGTAATCATTTGCATAATGTAGAAAGTAGAAAAGAGCTACATTAAGTATGTAGGCAGCCCTCTTTGGGCGCGGTCTAAGCATTAATAAAAAAAACACATTTCAAATTTCATTCTTCTTTGCCGAATAAAAAAAAAAAAGAGAAAAGAAAGAACCGCTAAGTTGAAAACCCGAAAGGGCGGCTTAAGCAAAAGGGGGTAGCTCGCTAAGCTGAAAACCCGAAAGGGCGGCTTAGGCAAAAATTAGAGCCTAAATAAATAAAAGTTGGCAAATGCTTGGAAAGTTCAAAACGCCTAATGACAAAGTCAAATAATCCAGAATCAAGCAAGAGAGTCCAAAATAACTAAACAAAAATAACTAAAGAAAGTGTAAAGCATACATCAAAAGATAAATCCAAAGTCCCAAACGAAAGGCAAAACAAGGAAAAATCACAAAAGTTCATAAGAGTCTAGGTATCCCGTTGCCTCCGCGGAGCGGCATCCTCTGAGTCTTCTGCTGAACTCTGCCCAGCCTTGTCTGTCCGAGGGGCCAGCACAATCTCCTCACCTGTCCCAATCTCCTCTTCAGCATCAGCCTGAACCCAACCTTCGAGAACACTCAGCAGTGCAGTCCTCCTTGGTCTTTCAATCGGCCAGACAGCGGTAATGAACCAGCAATTAACCAAGTCCGATACTCAGGAGAAGTCTGAACACTGGCAGGAGAGAAGAAAGAATGAGAGAAGAAAATAGATGAAATTTGCCTTTTGGCTCAATTTTGGAGAGAAGATGAGGAGTATGAAAAAAGAGGACAAAAGCAGCTTTTATAGGGAAAAAGCGTGCCCGGAGCCTCCGGAGTCGGCGGCGGCGGCCCGCAGTACCAAGTACAATGTGTGAAGCCTAGGAGGTAAACCCGAGTATGACGAAAGCTAACCTGGATAAAACGGTTGATGTTGTACCAGGATATGAACCACAGTATCTCATTCGGACCCAATTCAATCAGCCCATGTGTCAATAGAAGGATGCGAGATCAAGATTTTTCGCATGCGATATTGGGAAGAATTGTAAGGAAGGGAGGTAGGAGCAGCCACTGCTTGAAGGTGATCCTTCAACCAAACCTGAATAATGGATCTTTTCCGTTATAACAAAAAAAGAAGAAGAAGAATGAGGTAGGATAATAGAAAAATACCTGGAGAATGATGGGGGAAACAGTCCAATCATCGAACCCTAAAGCGGCTCTGTCGAGGAACCCTAAAGCGGCTCTGTCAAGGCTTCTAATGGTCTCTGCCAGCACAACACCGCCAATGCAACCCATATCCTCCATTTGCCAAACCATCCTCCATTTGCCAAACCATGGGACAAAGTCGCAAGTCTCCAAAACCTGGGTCCCGGTTGAATAAGAAACCGGCCAATAAGCAGAAAACCAGGGCCCGCATCCTCAGCCTCACCCGGTCAGGGTCGTCCAAGCAAGTCTCTGAAAATTCATCAATCAGGGGCAGCAGAATCGCCTTCTGATCATCCACAATCATAGCCCTAGCCTGTGGCCCTGTGGCCGGCTAAACCGAAACAGGTTTTCAAATGACCTAACATACCCAATCTTCACCTCGTGCTTGACCAGGGGAGCATTGGGGTCACACCTCACAATCGCACAAAACTCCTCAAAGAGAGGACACATTTCCTCCATCATAGCTCCAAACCGAAAAACATGAGCCTCAGGATCCCAAAATCTAATACAAGCTCGCAAAAAGTCCCAGTCAACTACTACACCCCTAAGGGTGATAACGGGATAACAGGAGAAATTTCGTACCTCCCCAAATTGATCTTTTCAACTTTAAAAAGAGGGGAGAGGAGAAAACTGACCTAAATAGCTGGTTAGGCACAGTGTTCGAGAGTCAGAACGAAAAAAAAAGGGGTTGAAAACAGCCTTTTATAGAGAAAGTCGCGCCTAAGGGCGGCTGCCTGCTCCCAGCGTGGGCGGGCATGAGTGGGCGGACATGCCCGCCCAGATAGGGCGGACATGCCCGCCCATCAACTTTGGAGAGACTCCTGGTCCAGCTATGCATGCTATGGTTGTAAAAGGGATTCATGTTTTTTTTATTTATTTATTTATCCTGTTTTTATTAATTAAAAAAATATAATAATAAATAAAATAAATAAATAATAATAAGAAAAAAAAACAAAAAAAAGGGGGGCAAGGTGTGTTTTTTTTTTAAAATTGGATTCTCTTCTGTTCAAATCTAATAAACATGCATACTTTCAGTATTAATCAAATGCAGGTACAAATAAGTTAAGTACAGAAGTACAGGCCAAGATTCGGTATAGGAAAATAAAGAGGAAAGAAAATAAAGGAAAGCAAGGAAGTCTAGCAGCTATTAGCGGCGAGACCTCCTCCTCCTCCGGTCGTCAAAAGCCTGCAGTGTCCAAGCTGAAGTTAGCAAGCTGAAGTTAGTTCCTCATGCATTCCAAGGATTAGCTCATCATCTGACTGATCCCAGCCGTCAGGAACCTGGAAAGTCACAAAAAAAAATATATATATATAAGTCCAATATACAATCTCTTATAAATACCTTTTTATGAGAGAATTTATCAGTCATTACCCTCATTAATGTCATCAGGAGGAAGAGCCAGGCGGATTCAACACGCTAGCAGGGACACCTCCGAGAGACGAAGTACCCTCAGGAGTGTAATAGGGAAATGCTGTATGGAAAGGTGCAAATTGGCCCAAACCCGGATGACTGGCCTGGTAGCCTCTGAAATATGCCCTGGGAATCCCTGAACAGGCCACCAACAGCATGGCTAGGGCCCAGAGACGGACCCTCCACCGGAGTAGAAGAAGAAGGATGGGACGTAGGCCTCCTCCTTGGAGTCCTGGCCGAGGAGCCTGAAGCCCGAGAGGAACGGGTGCTGAGCAGCTGGAAAGGGGTCGACCTCGGGAGACTGTCAAGCCTAGGGCCGATGGGCCGCATCAGAAACACCTGGCAGAATTCGTCAAAATCTCCACCCCAAATCAATTCCATATGTGGGATACCTTCAATATGGGCATCTGTAAGAACCATCTGTTTGCCCGCTCGCATGTCCTCAGGAGGAGGAAGAGGAACGGAGTGGCAGCCCCTAACCTGGAAGTGCACTCGCTCACCCAGGTAATAACGTCTCAGAACGGGATGTGATAAGACAAATCGCCGCCGAGACAGAGCCTCTGATCGCCTGGCCTCTGATCGCCTGAAATGGGGATCCGCCTCAATCCAATGTTGGAGTCGGATGCCCATCGCCTCATCGCCCCTACCTCAGCCTAATGTAAGGTGAAGCAAATGTGGTTAATAAATCCTTTAATTTTCACTATACGACCAAGGGAAATTAAGAGGGCACTCGGCCCTGCTCTATGGTAGATGGTACAAGTATCGAAGAAGCTCCGCAAATCCCCTAAAGACTTCTGGCGTAGAACAGACTGGTGATTAGCTCGGTACCATCTCCAAGCCAAAGGTGCCAACCCTAGCCCAAGATCAGTACGGGACAGCTCAGGGCGGATGTAGGGAAAATACTCAAAAGCCCAAGACTGCAAAAACGAAGGAAAGGATCAATAATATAAAAGGGGGGGAAAGAAAAGGAAAAGACAACACAGAATGAGGATATGCTCTTTACATTACCTCCCAGAAATAGTAGGTCCCGCTGAACTTACAGTGGCCTCGACTCAGATCGCACATAGCACATATCATCATACATGCAGCTCAGAATAGCACCGGCCCAGTCGTACTCGAATAACACAGGGCCCAGTCCGTACTGCAGTAAAGGAATGGCAAGTGGGGACCACACAAAGACCACCCATCCAACTCTTTTCAGAAAATAACGAGGGATCTTAATTCTCTTTCTGTTAAGACCAGAAAGACCGAAGTCAAACAACCAGCGAACAGAGTGAATCTCGGGCTACCGTGAGTAGCCCGTTAGCTCTCCTGTCTATAGTCTGGCATAAATGTCTAAGGGCCTTGGAGGGATAACCAGATGCTCGAAACACTCAGATCGTCAGATCGGGAGTAGAATAGCTAGGTCTAACAATCCGGGGAAGGTCAATCCCTATCAGCTCCGTCATTCGGTCGGGGGTGACCGCAGTCCTCCAATGTCATATAGCTCGATCGGCCGAGTACCAAAAGGAATCCCAGAAATCAATGAAAAGTCGGTCGGGGTCATCGTCATCTCACCCCAAGAGAAGTGGAAGTGTTGGTGGTGTCCCACCATCTCTCAGCCAACGCACCAAGTAGGCTCTTATAATTCTGCCTACCCAGCTCGAGGTTTCTTAAGAAGTCCAGGTGAGAAGGGCCAATGATGGCTCCGACTGGGTTATTATGATCAAGTATGTCAAGTAGTGTCAAACGCGGGATCGTCGGCGAGCAATGAGGACTGCGCCGTCGGTCGCGCCTAAATGTTAATGACCCTACCTAAACAGGTAAAAAGTTTAAGGTTATCCTTACAACAATATTCCCCCCGTCCCCGCCCGGCCCCCTGGTTTCCTAACTAAAAGATAATCTTAACCCTCCTAGTTCATACTAATCAAAAATAAGTAGACACCAGAAAAGTCAAGTCAACTTCAACCAATTTTGGCCAAGCGCCCCAAAATCACAAGTTTTTGGCCACAGGCCAAAAAATTTACAATCTTCGGCCTACAAGGCCCTAAATCAACCACATTTGCGGCCTCAAACCATAATGGACAAATATGACCAAAAAGCAACCGTACCTGGGACAAAGCCACAGCTCGAGGTCATAGAGAAACCGGTGAGGTAAATCAGCATGACACGCCATGAGTATCGACATCACTCCGAAAGACGACCCAGAGACTAGCAGATACCTCCGTACCGCTGACCAATAACATCGGAAAGATAGCCATGAATGAGAAGTTTTGGCGAGAATTTTGAAAGAGAAGAGCCTTAGAGTAAGAGGATGCGAAATGAATGAACAAATTAAAGTTTAAGCTATATTATAGAAGATAAATAGGAGCGCAAAAGGCGGGTCTTCTGGACCGCGTCTGTTTTTCGCCCTTCAAATTTATGTCTCTCCCACAAGACAAACCACCGACTGCCCATACAATCATTTCTACACTTGGTCAGCCGTGGGGAGGCAGACTGTTGGACATACTCAAATTTTGAGGCTCGATTAAAGAGCCATTTTTTTCCCCGGACTAGCAAACAGTCCGGTCGGCACGGCAGGCTCATCAAAATAAAGTTTCCACCAGGAACACTGAGCGTGCAATATGGTAACTTGAAATAGTCCGAAACAATTTACCGAGGATCCACGGAACTGGTCCCTCGGAATATTTTTGGAGGTCCCGAACTCCGGATAGAGCCATCCGAACGAAAAAAGAAAAAAAGAGAAGGAGGAAAAGGCATAAACCATGCCTCGAACCAGAAGCCAAGAACGGGCAAACCCCCGACACAAGCCCAGGCATGGCAGGGGCGCCCCGGCGGTCGCGTTTTTCGAATTTTACACCTACTACCAACACAACCACAGATGCTCTGGGGCCCGTTTTGGCAGACACTCAGTTTTTGTGGGGGTGGACGGGCTCCTCTCTCCTCACGCTCATTTGCAGATTCTTTTACATTGCTAATATCTTTCTGTCAATTTTTTATTTAGTTTTATTGCTTTTCTGGGTACTTTGTATATTTAATGGTCAACTAAATACATAAACTTATTAAAATCCTCCTACACCGAGGAGCTTAAACCGTGGATTAAAGATAAGTGGCCGTCGATTAAATCTAGGCGCTAAGTAATACTCTGCCTATTTTAATTTAGCACTCTTCATGCATGCATCTACTGTCATAACCCTTTAAGTAAACTCATATCCACTGCATAATGCTGATTTCGCATGCACAATTTCAGGCCAATAAACTGCCTCAGTCTAAATATTTACAGCCACTCAAATTCCCGGTTAATCCAATAATCGAGCTGGGTATTGCTTAAATCCGATCAATACGCTTAAAAAGGACAGTAAAATACAATATAACTTAGGTTAATTGCCTCTTATTTCGACAGTCCTGGCTTAAGTCCAATCTAAATCAATAATCTGTGGCTAAAAAGCCTTAATCCAATCACGTGTGGCAATAAAATTTGCCCTACAAATTAAACATTTTGGCAACAAATTGCCCATGGTTCAATCAATTTTTGGCAAATGAATTGCCTATAAATTAGATTAACCACTTTTTAGTGACAAATCGCTTAAATTACAATTTTTTAGCTAAAAGCCTTCACACTATTGCTTTTGGCAAATAAATTGTCTTAAGTCAATCAATTTTGGTGACAATCGCCCAATCATCAACTTTTGGCAATAAATTGCCTATATCAATCTTTTTGGCTAAAAGCCTTAAAATCAATCATTTTGGCGACAATCGCCTAAAATCAATCATTTTGGCAATCAAATTGCCTAAATTTTTTGGCCAAAATGCCTAAACCAATGCACAAAGCATACACACACTCATGCATAAAGCATTATCTATTCAAAGCCCTTCAAAGAAGGCCGTAGCGAAACTACGTTGACTTTGATCTTCCATGGCAAACGGAAGTACGTAGGCACGTTCGGATTTAACCCCGTGGCGGCAAGTTCAAAATCAGATAAAATTTTTCATTGGTTCCAATTACCTTGCCAAAGCATTTCATTCATGGTTAGTTTATCAGCATACATAGTTCTCGAGCGATCCATCTCGGCGTTTGCAAACCATGCCTTAAAAACATTGGGAGAATTAGCCTAGGACTTTAGGTTAATTTAAAAATGGAGTCACTTAGGGGTTTTTCCTAGTTGACCCTAAAATAATTAAAACCAAGGTGGCACTCATACATTCACGTGCATTTCTTCCTTTTAGTCATAATGCCATTCACGTATGCTATGATATTTGGGGGAAGGGGGTTCACAGTTTGGCGACTTCCACTTGGGATGTTATGTAATCATTTTGCATATGAAGTGGACTACGACCGTTGTGTACAACTAACCTGTGCCTTCTCAGGGGTATTAAATTTTACATGCTTTGTTTTGCAGGTGGTTACCCTAGCGAAGATTAAGTGTTCTTTCTTAAAAGAATTGCTTAAATAAGGAAGAATTTGGACCTAATGAAAATTTACTTTTAAGTCATTTAAATTTGTTTGATTTATTGCACGGAATTGAGAATCGTTTCTCCATTGCATAAAAACAAATTTCAAATGAATTTCTTCTCTCTCTGTTCAAACTTCTGAGTCGTGGATAGCAAGTAGCCCGACTGATCGGCAGTCTCTTTGATTATGTCGACGGACAGCCAAAAAGCGTCCTCTCCCTGTTGCCGAAAAACCAATCCCTAATCCTTTTGGGGAGTGGCCCATTGGGCATGGCGTACTGTTGGACCACGCGAAACTCTTTGTTTTCACATGTGTTTAGGTATATTCCCATGCTCAAGGCCTCAAGGAGTTCCCTTTATAAGCCGAATTCTCTATGCGTGTCATAGCCATATAGAACCTACCCTCTAGGACTGTATGCAACCCAATGATGAGAACCATACCATTTTAAAACAGATTATGACGTTGCTGTTACGTGCATTCACGACATTACCATAAACAGTGGGGTAAAACGCAAAAGAGAGACGGAAAAACCACCTCTTTCACCATTAGTCGATGCCACAGTTGGGAACAAGGAGGTCAACCTACCTCATACACCAAACAACTATACCTAATCCAACTACCCTTGTACCTTTCAAGGTTGCCACGATCCAAGTGCCCACCATCATGCTAGGCCCACACCTACAGTACTCATCCACCAGCTTCACCAAGCTTCACCAGCTACACCAAGCTTCACCAGCTACACCAGCTTCACCCAACAACTTCAACAGCCTTTACCTGCATCAATGGCATTCACTTGTTTGTATATCCAAACCCTCATCGAACAACTAGAGGCCAGAATGGAGGCCAGAATGGAGGCTAGAATGGAATGAGGCATTTGGCTGCCCAAAGGACTTGCCCTGATAGCTGAGCTGGGCAATGGTAATGACAATGGCGGCCTTCGGCCGGGGGAAGTGGACCCTTGCTGCCTCCAAATCAGGGTCCTCGCTGCTGAGCCAACAAACCCTACCCGTGAACCTGGACGAACATGCCCTCCAAAACTTGCTTCCGAGCTAGGAAGCTCAAAGGATGCAGGGAAAAGTTGGAACTGCTGGAAAGGGTCTATCACTGCCCTGAAGACCCACAAGGAAGTGGTGACATAAGACTCTTTTCTTTTGTTCCCCGAAAGCCAAGTTACCAACTTAAATTCAAAAATGGCCCCAACATGGAACCCAAGTTTGATGGAACCACTTGTCCTAAAAAACACATTTGAAAAATGTATGTGGTGCCCTTAAACCCATTCGGATTGAGCAGTGAATGCTCCTTTGGCTCAGTTGTTCCAACAATCTCTTACCGTGCCTGCATTAAGATGGTTTTGTTAGCCTTGATCGCGTCTTAAGATGAAGACCTGGGAGGATATCTGTAAGGCATTTCAAATTCACGTACCATTACAATATGGAGGTGCGATGTTACTCGAAGAGAAGAGAGTTAGAGACCACCAAGCAGAAGAATAATGAAGGCCTTTTTCTTCTCGTCCTTACGAGGTGGAGGGCCCAAGGCTGCCCAGATGATTATCGGCCTTCTGAGGGCTAGGAGCAGGTCGATATAATAATAAAAAAACCTGCAGCCTGTTTTACCAACAACGGTTTGCAAAACCCAGTACCTACCAAACGCTTCCAGTCTCTCCATCGCCACTTCTACAAAGGTGGAAGAATCTGATCCAATAGGGCAACTGAAAGATGACTCAGGGAACCTCAAATACCAAGAAGCCTAGCCAAGCTAGCAAAGTCCACGAAGTGGCGAGCATTCAACCCCCACTAACCCCATTACGTGTGGAGGGAAACATGAGTGGAACGGTAATCAGTCGAAGAAGAAACATACATTGACCGTGGAATGCCAATCCTTTTGGTCGTTTTCTAGAGAGGTTGTCCAAGCGCCCCAAACTATATTCCAAGCCTCTAGAAGCAGGCCACCTCTCAATCATTGCCAAGAAACTACAAGGCAGAATGACATTATTTGCGAGTATCATCAAGGAATACGGGCCACAAGACAGAAAAGCCTGCTGGACCACTCAAAAATCGCAATCCAGGACCTAGTAGACAATGGCGCATCATTCCGAGGAGTAAGCCTAACATTAGCACTAATCCTTTGCCAAATCATGCGATAAATGCATTATGACTACCAGGAACCAATCGATCCTTTCAAACTGGTCCTTTGAAAGTGAACAACATCTGTGGTCTTGGACTTTGAATTACCTGAGCGAAGAAGTCGATGCCCGATTACCAGGAGGCGGCGAGGCAGTACGAACCGTTGGTCTTGGATAAAAATCCAGAATAAACCCTATCAGAAGGTTCAAAGGAGCCGAAGGAGGACCCAGTACGTTCTCACAATTGAAAAAGACACAAAGCTAGGGTGGTCAATTCTGGGAACTTTTGGCATTCATTCCTTTCCTCATCGCCAAGCTCTCTGCAAGGCTTTGAGCCAATACAGACCATCAGTGGAGATTAGCCTGAAGTTACTAGTATCCACCCTACCCAATCATTTCCAAAGTACAAAGCATCGGGTTTTTTCTGACGAGGATTTGCCTTAAGGGAAGGCGGCAGTCATAATAATGCCCTGTATGTCACGGTCCAAACCAGAGACAAAACTGGGCCCCATGGTTCTCCGTTGACAATGGTCAGCTCTGAATGTCTTGCCACACTAAGGGTAGCCAGTTTGCCTGGGTTAGAAGAAACAGATTTTCACCCCCTCTGATTCAGATAGTAAAGGGCGCTATGACAGTAACCGAAGGGAAGTGTTGGGAGTTGCCACGCTGAAGTTAAACTGTCGGGCCAGCAGTGATGGAAGTCCCAATTCCAGGTTAATTGATGTACCCACTAGCTTCAACTGCTCCTTAGTTCGGCCATGGATACCATCATTTACTAAGGCCGGTTGCCCTCATCCCTACATCAAAAGGGCGCAATTCCCCTATGAAGGCAAAGTTATCACCATTCAAGGAGATGTACTACAATCAGCTTAAAAGACCAAAGCGGCCAAACCTCTCTTTGAGGTTCAACCCTTGAGACCGCCAACCTACCCCCTTTCGGGATTTCAATATTGATACTGTACCAGTTCATTGGAAGGGGGAAAACTTTGCAAACTCGTCGAATTCTCTTTGGATTTCGCGGACGGTTTACAGATAAACTGTATAGTCTTCTGATGCAGAAAATGTCTCTATTGCCAGAATGATTATGCAAGGGCCTTGGGAAAACATATCCGCACTACAAGCTTGGCGGACATGCCCAGTGAATGAAGGACCTCATGAGACTGGGTTATGAGCCCACTGACGAAGAGCGTGCTGAGAAAACCCGGAAGAGGAAGGAAGGAAAGTATACAGATGCGGCCTTCCTTCTTCACTTTGAACAGTTACTTCTGCAAACTCGGAGAAGCAGTTCCTTACTGTGGCTTCCGGGAGCCCTTTTGCTGCCCAACCGTTAAAGAAGATGCTGCCTGGGATAGAAATATTCTTCGGATTTTGGGGCAAACAAGCCCGAGATAAGTAACCGAGCTGGAGGCAGAAGACTTCATGCAGCTAATCTCTTTGATGAGGTTGCCAGGGGTTATCACCGGAGTGTTATGGGAATTCAAAGACTTGTGGCAACCCTGATCAAGCCGAGCGGAAGGACCTACTTGGGACAATTGGTACGCCGAGAAAGGAGCCACACTTGCTGACAACCCCCCCTCCCAAGTCAAAAACTTATACCTCCCTCGGGGAACAATCAATTTCTGTATTGAAGTCTTGAGTCTGACCCGAGTCTGAAATCGGGTCAGAAGTCTAGTTCTGAGTCGTCGCCTGTCGGATTTAGAGGATCCAGATTTCAAATTTTGATGTAATCTTTGAAGACGATTCTTGTCATAATCTAATAAAGGCTTGCAAAATTCTTGATTTACCCTTGTGTGTTCTATCCTTCCCAAGGCATTTTCCAAGGCAAAAGTAAATAATCAAATTAAATGAAATAAAAGATTGAAAAAGAAAAAATAATGATTGGCAAAGAGAAAATAAATACACATACATGCATCTGATTGTATGAACAGGGAACAGTATCAGTGAATGTTTGAAGAAAATTTGTTGATTGCTTCATGTGGAAAGCCTGAAGCTTGAACAATCACGGGGAATTGAGACCCAGCAAATAGGTGGTGCACAAGATTCCAGTGTATCCGGAGACCAAGCCGGTGAAACAGAAGGCTCAGTAAGACTGAAGACAGAATGGTCCTAAAAAATCAAGGAGGATTAGCCAAGCAGCTAAGAGAATAAGTTCATAGAAAACCCATCGCCTACCCGAACTTGTGTTAGCAAAAACAATAGTGCCACGGGTTCCTAAGAAGGATGGAAAGGTGCGAATGTGTTGGATACAGGATTTGAATAAAGCTTAGTTCCCTGAAGGCATGATTTTCCCTGCCACATATTGACTTACTGGTGGATCGAATGGCTGACACGAAATGGTCTCTTTTGACCGATCTTAGCTGTCGGGGTACAATCAAAATAATGATGCATTCGCCAGGACAAAGAAGAAGACGGGCATTCATCACAGAATGGCGGAACCTACTGCGTATAGGGTCATGCCTTCGGGCCTCAAAAATGCCGGGCCAAACCTATCTCAAAGAATGGCAACAACCAGTCTTTCCACGACATTATTCACGGAGAGGTGGAAGCTGTATGATTGGATGATTGGTGGTTTAAGTCGAAAACAACCGAAAGAAATACGGACCGCACTGTGAGAAGTTCTTCCTTAGACTTCGAAAGTTATAATTTGAAGCTCAACCCTGGCAAAATGTCTTGTTTGGAGCCACATCCGGAGTATTTCTGGGGACGGCACATGGTTAGTCGAAGGGCATAGAGATTGATCCTTCGAAAGCCAAGGCCATTTTAGACAATGGCAGCACCAGGACGGAAACAAAGAGCAAAGTTCGGGGTTTCCTGGTAAGGCTACAGCTACATCAGCCGGTTCATAAATCAATTGGGCCGATACTTTGTGGTTCCGATCTCAAATTTACTCAGGAAAGGAAGAGTAGCGGTTAAATGGGAATGGGATTACCAGGAAAGGCTTTGGACCAAGTCCAAGCAATATCTGCTATTCCCCGCCAGTTTACAAGCCACCCAGGGCTAGGGAAAGCCCTTATTATTATAACCTATCAGTGACAGAAGAAGCAGAATGGGTGCAATTTTGGCTAGCTCAACAAGCAGGAAAGATACAAGGATAGAAAAATGCCGTGTATTACTTAAAGCAAAAGGATGCTAGAATAATGAGCTTAAAATTACAACAAGGATAGAGAAGTTGTTGTTCTGGCTCTAGTGTTGGGGCCTATTACAAGACTGCCAGCACTGACCTCTCATCTTACACGACCTATGTCAAATCGCGTGAATTCGAACCTTGAAAATTCCTTATGGACGAGGCCGGGTTCCTTGACTGCAAGAGGCTAAAGTGGGTATCAGTGCTCGCAGTTTAGTTGATTTGAAGTTTGTACAAACGGGAAGGCAGTTAAAAAGGTGGAGCCTTGCGCTGACCAATTAGCAGAATTACCGGTCGAAAGACCAGGATGTCGGAAGGTTAGAAATTTCCTGGATAGGATTGTTAAGCGTTGGAAAGTTGAGGATCTGGGAAGAATGTACTTTCGATGGGAAGCTTCAAACTAACCATGGGAAACGGGAGTTGGAAGTCGTATTCCAAAACTCCTTGTGGAGGGAATTACGGCCCAATTCGCAGTCCAAACTAGATTTTCGACTGCAACCAACAATGAAGCCGAGTATGAAGCTTGCATATCAAGGGGTTTGGAAAGCGGCCCTTAGAAAAAGAAATAAAAATCCTTTAGGGTTTTCGGAGATTCCAACGCTAATAGTCTCTCAAGCCCTAAGGAAAGGGAAGATCAAGGAAGCAGCGGTTGGTTCCTTACCTACAGCGCTTAGATGAATTGGCTCAGCAGTTTGAGGAAACATCTTTTCACTTTTACCTGGTCCGCGCGCCAAAAATCAGTTTTGCAGATGCTTCTGGCAACCTTTGGCTTCCATGGTCTTTAATGTAAGGGGGAGATCAAGTCATTCGACCTCTGGAGCGTGCGGGCTGGCAGAAACAGCCAGCGCATGTCATGAACCTAGTCGATGACAAGCCGTGGGTTTTGGGATATACAGAAGGTAGGCTTCAGAAGTTTGAAGTATACCCGGAGGATCAACAATGACTGATCAACGGAAACATTGAGACAGTAGGCATTCTGGATATTTCCTTTACTGGGGGAGCCCTGTTTATAAAAGGGAGTTGGAATTGGTCTGCACCTAAGGTAACGTTGGTGAAGAGGAGGCTCAAAACCATTATGGATTCCGTGCCATAATGGGGGAATCTGGGTCACACCATGCACCGTGATTAGCCTTGCTCGGAAAAATGCATGAACCTAGGTTATTTACTGGTCAACTATGATGCTGGATTGTGTGAGGCACGCGCGGAAAGTGCCATGAGTGCCAAATTTTCGCTAAGGCTCAAAATAATGGCCTCCGGTCAATTTAAATCCAATTGCTTCACCGTGGCCTTTTGCAACTTGGGGCATAGATGTAATTGGAAAAAATCCACCCGGAAAAGCCTCTAATGGCCATCAGTTTAGCCTGATGGTCGCTGTAGATTATTTCACCAAAATGATTGAGGCAGCTTCCTTTTCAGTGTTGAACGCCAAGAAGGCAGCCAGGTTGTACGTGCCAACATCCTTTGGTCGGTTACGGAAACCACCCATTCGAGATCATTACTAATAACGGTCCAATTTTCAAGGCGAATTCGCTGACCTCTTAAAGCAAAGAAGATTTCAAACATCATTAAGTTCCTCACCTATCGCCCACAAAAACAAATGGGACCGTTCGAAAAGCTGCGAACAAGGCTATAAAAGTCATTTTGCAAAAAGACAGTCCAGAAACATAGGGCATGGCCATGAACAATTACCAAATTGCCTTATGTGGGGATACAGGAACTTCTATTCAGGAACGCCTTACTGGCAACTCCGTATTCTTTGGTATATGGGTATGGGGGCGATAGCAGGTACTGCCTATTTGATGCTGGAAGTGTCAGTCGACAAGAATTATTCCGGGAAAGCCCAGATCAACGAAGCAGATGGGGCTGCAGGAATTATCATTTTTACAACTCTTGGGACATGGATGAGAAGCAGATTGCAAGCGAATCCACCAAGCTTCAAGCTTTTACCAAAGAAGAATGGCGGGACATTTTAGACAAGAAGGTTTAAAGACCGGAAACTCGAAGAAGTTGTTTAGTCCTGAAAGAAATTTAGACAGCCAATCCCTGGACCCCACGTGGGAATAAGTTTTCGTCCTCATTGGGCTGGACCCTACGTATTGAAAAGAAAAATATTATCCGGCGGAGCCGTCATCTTGACTGATTTGGATGGTTTGGAATTCACAAAGCCGTGTAATTTTAAGGATGTCAGTTAAGAAAGATATTTTTGTGTAGTTGTAATCATTGCATAATTGCTAGAAAGAAGCATACAATTAGACCTGATTCTGCCTTGGAAAAAAAGAAAATTTGTATCGGAGATATGTAGGCAGCCCCTCTTTGGGCGCGGTCTAAAGCATTAATTAAAGAAAAAACATTTCATATTTCATTCTTCTTGCCAAATAAAAAAAAAAGAAAAGAAAAGGAAAACCGCTAAGTTGAAAACCGAAAAGGGCGCTTAGGCAAAAAGGGGGTAGCTTGCTAGCTTGAAAACCCGAAAAGGCGGCTTAGGCAAAAAATTAGAGCCTGAATAAATAAAAGTTGGCAAAATGCTTGCGAAAGTTTCAAAAACGCCTTAATGACAAAGTCAAAGTAATTCCAGAATCAAGCCAAGCAGAGTCCAAAATAACTAAAGAAAGTGTTAAAGCATAATCCAAAGATAAATTTCCAAAAGTCCCAAAACGAAAAGGCCCAAAACAAGAAAAAGATCACAAAAAGTTCATAAGAGTCTAGTATCCCGTTGCCTACCGCCGGAGCGGCATCCTCTGAGCTCCTCTACTGAACTTCTGCCGTTAGCCTTGCCTGTCCGAGGGCCAGCAACAAGCTCCTCACCTGTTCCAACCTCCTCTTCAACATCAGCCTGAACCCAACCTTTCAAGAACACTCAGCAGTTACGTCTCCTTGCCGTCTTCAATCCGGCCAGGACAGCTGGCAATGAACCAGGCCCCGGGCTACTCAGGGAGAAGCTGAACACTGGTAGGATCGGGTTCTAAAGGTCTCACCATGCGGTGATCACTCTAACCCAAGCTTTAAGGACAGCTCGGGTAACCACCAGCAGTAAATGGCAGCACAGCCGAAATATCATTCCATTAATGGGGAACAGTCTGATCTATTCCCATCTGGCCTCAAAACAGCGCGAAGCGCATAGTTTACCAAGTGCAGTTGGGTAAGGCCTAGGAGGTTAAACCGAAGAATGGGCGGAAGCTGACCTGAATAAAGCGGTGATATTGTACCCAAGGGATGAACCACGTATCTCATTTGGACCCCAATTTCAAACCAGCCACGAAGTCCATGTATTCAGTTAGAAGGCTGCGAGCATCAAAGCATTTTTCGCATTGCCGATACTGGGAAGGACTGTTGTAAGGAAGGGAGGTAGAAAGCAGCCACCACTTGAAGATGAATCCCTTCAACCAAACCTGAGTAATGGATCTTTTCTATACAAGAAAAACAAATTTAAAAAGAAGAAGAAGAATTGAAGGTAGGATGAATAGGAAAAAATACCTGGAGAATGATGGGAGAAACAGTCCAATCATCGACCCTAAACGGCTCTATCAAGGCTTCTCATGGTCTCTGAACCAGCACAACACCGGCCAATGCAACCCATGATCCTCCCATTTTGGCCAAAACCATGCGAAACAAAAGCCGCCAAGTCTCCAAAACCTGAGTCACCGGTTGAAATAAGAAAAACCAGCCAATAAGCAGAAAACCAGGAAAACCGGCATCCTCAGCCTCATTCCGGTCAGGGCGTCCAAGCAAGTCTCTGAAAATTCATCAATCAGGGGCAGCAGAATCGCCTTCTGATCATCCAACAAATCATTCTAGCCCTAAGCCTTGCTGGCCGGGGGCTAAAACCGAAAGACCAAGTTTTCTCAAAATGACTTAACATTACCCAACTTTCACCTCGTGCCTAAACCAAGGAGCATTGGGATCACAACCCTATTAATCGCACAAAATTCCTCAAAAAGAGGGCACATTCCTCCATCATTAGCCCCAAACCGAAAAACCGTGAGCCTCAGATCCCAAATCTAATACAGGCTCGCAAAAAAGTCCCAGTCAACTTTACTACGCCCCTAAGAGTGATAACGGGAGAAAATTCCGTACCTCCCCAAATTGATCTTTTCAACTGGAGAGACTCCTGGGTCCAGCTATTTGCCATGCTATGGTTGTAAAGGGATTCATTTTTTTATTTATTTATTTATCCGTGTTTTTATTAAATTTTAAAAAAAAATATACATAATAAATAAAATAAATAAAATAATAATAAGTAAAAAAAAGAGGGGAGAGCGAGAAAACTGGACCAAAATAGTTGTTTAGGGCACAGAATCGAGAGTTAGAATGAAGAAAAAGGCTGAAAACAGCCTTTTTATTTAGAAAGTCGCGGCCCAAGGGGCGGACTGCTCGCGCCCTCTAGGGCGGTTATGCCCACCTGGAGGGCGGGCACGCCCGCCCGAGTTAGGTGGGCATTGCCGTACCCCAGCCCTATAGTCGCGCA
>NW_023590921.1:0-262041 GCF_014843425.1 Jatropha curcas | reverse complement strand
AATTAAAAAAATAAAACTGAGTATATAACGAGTACAATTAACGTATAATGCAGGTCATAAAAAAAACTAGTATTATTTAAAAGTCTCAATTAAAAATAAATTTTACTTAAAATAATAATTAAAAGTTGAAAAAATTTTAATCGAATACCACCCTTAGTTCGAGCATGAGAAAACGTGTACAAAAAAAAAACTTAAAGTTACACTAAATCAAGTTAGTTAATTGGCTTTCAACCAATTTTACAAATTAAATTCCACCTTATATTATTCTACATTTAATATTTAATTCTGAATTTGCAATCTTAATTTTTAATTTTACCAACATTACCTTAACCTTTAATATAAAAGGTTCTATAAATAGGTGATGGAATTGAAATTCTATCCATATAAAATACATCTCTCGTCTATATTAAAAAAAAAAATATATACTCAATAAACAACAAAGAGTGATGGATTTTGATGCTATATTAGAAATAGAAGTTTACTTTTAAGACTTAAATGTTAAGATTAAAGGAGTTAATAAGTTAAACATATAAAGGTTTAAAAATTTTTGCACATACAATATGGGAATAGAAAATTTGAATTAAGATTTTTAAAAGAATACTTTTGATAATTGCAACATAATATTTGTGGCATAAAACATAAAGAAACCCTAAAAAGTTCCCTTTTCCATTATAGCAAAATCCCCACAAATTGAATTGTCATATGCTAACATGTGACAAGTCTAGCAAAGTCCAACCACAAGGGGTAAAAATCATACTCATTTTTAGTGAA
The DNA here is from genome assembly GCF_014843425.1 of Jatropha curcas. The sequence goes on along the minus strand of NW_023590921.1, from coordinate 261,270 downwards.
TTTGACCCATTTATATATATATATATATATATATATATTCACGTTTTCAAAAATAGACTAATTGAGATCAAAGGTACAAAATTTAGGATAAATAACTAATTAAATCAAAGGTACAAAAATTTAGCGAATAAAATAACTAATTAACTACATTCTTATATATATATTCACGTTTTCAAAAATAGACTAATTGAGATCAAAGGTACAAAATTTAGGATAAATAACTAATTAACTACATTCTATTCATGATATATTGAGACAAATGGGTTCAAATTTATATTGTTTATTTTTAAATCTTGACACTATTTATTTCAAATTTTCCTAATCATTACAATTGAACTACCATTTCTCCAATATTCTTAAAATAAATTGGTACTAATTATCATAATTAAAATAATTAACCCAAATGAATAGCTTAGTGGTAAAAGCACCTGAGGGGTTGAGGGATCCACGAGGTTGTGGATCAAGCCCTTCTCAAAGCAAAATCTCCATGGGCCAGCTCCTTGCCTCTTGAAATGAACAAGAAATATTCGGGTTATGTGAAGTGTTAAATGGACATAGATATGGACTAGAACACCACGTGATTAAATAAAAAAATTTTAAATAATTTTTGAAGAAATTCTCAACAACCAAACATATTTATTCATGGGTTCAGTTTTATAAAAATCACCATTGCGATGTTTTGAATTTGAGAAAAAATCTCTTTAAATGTAAAAATTTTAATTTACAATTATTTGCATAACAATTGATCATTTTACACAATTAACGTGTCAAATTAATATTTATATATTTATCAGACAAAAAATTGATAAACTTTGTTAAGTATTTGATATGATGTTTAATTAAATGATTGAAGGAAGCCCTGAATAAATTTTGGAACGGCTTAAAATTTAGAATTTAATTGGAAGATAAGATACAAAACATAATTTATTTGTCCTAAAGTTTATCATTTTTCTACAGCCAAAAGCTGTGGCAACAACTTTAGGAAATTAATTATTTATGATTCTTATAGAATCTTGACTGCTTAATTAAGTTTTAGGGTAAAATTCATAAAATATAATACAAATGAGTTTGAATGATCTAAAAAGTGGTCAAATGGATTATAATATTTTGGCTAAAGAACTTTTCCTTTCTTTTCTTTTCTTTTCCCATGACTTTCTAGAGCACTATTCCACATATATTTTTATAGGGTACCCTAATTAATCACTATTTATATTAAGATTCAAATGTAATCATTTGGAGGCAACAATAATTGGCTTAGGGCACCTTAAAGCTATATGATTTTAGTAAACAATTGATTATTGGTGTGGCACTATTTTCTCAACCTCATTGGAAGACATGAATATTATCATAATCGTATAGTACAATTGTGTACCAAATATCATTGTTATACTTTTACATGTGCATGGTCTCTAATGAAAGAAACCATTGCATGGTCGCATGCATGAAATTTGGTAATGAAATGTCTATTTTTGAGTACATAAACATGTTCATTGTGGTTTTCTTTGAAACAACTTTTTAAAAACGATGTTTTTTACGGTGTTCATTTACAAAATATTTGAATTTAGATTTTAGAGATTAAGATAGCGCTTTGTGAAAAATTAACTCATGTAACATTCAGCTTTTAGCATTTCATGAAAAAGTTATTCAAACAGCTAACAGCTAAACACTATTAAAACAGCGAACAACTACCAAAACAACTAATTTTATCGAATAGACCGTATATTTATAAGTATTTTCACCTATTATAATTAAGGTTTAACTTTGAAATTAAACGAAAAATAAAAGCTTTCCTTTACATTTGTGTTTATAAATTTTATAATTTTTAATATAAAATAACCTTTCAATTTGTTAAAAAATAACTTGCGAAGACGGTGCAAAAAAGCCACGACAGACATAAAATTTAAACATAGTGGGGACGCGTGCATGTGAAATAAATTTTTCTTTTTTGACAATTGAGCAGGAAATTCGAACATAGATCTATTGTTCATGTGCAATTATATTTAGCTTAACTATATTTATTTAGTTCATTCTTTAAAATTATTTCAAATTTAATTAGAAATGTTCAAATTACTTGGACTAGAATTCATAGATAAAATAAAAGCTAAGTATAATAAAAAATATTAAAAAGCTTGTGGTCTAAAGTAAATTATATTTATGGATAATAAGTTAAAAAAACACACGCATTATATTATTGGAATATGCAACAATCACAATTATGGGAAATAAATCCACAATTTATATGATTTTGGTACAAGCAAGACAGTAACACAGCATGTGACTATGAACATGAAGAAGGACACTTCATTTTCATTTCACATGGAGGGTTAATGAAGTTATATATATATATATATTAAGATTATTAATTAATAATGATATTATGGTCAATAGAAAATGGTGGCAATGATCCTTGTTGGGGTATTGGACTGGGATTTTTGGACATTTAAGTCAAGAAAGGATATAAAAAATTCCTTATAGCTTCAATTAGTGAGATAATAATTAATTAATTGTTGGCAATTGATGAATAAACATATACATAAGAGGAGACAAGTCTTGCAAGTTCTTTGGATAGCATCTCATGTTCTAATGTCTCTCCTCCTTAAAATAAACGTCCATAGTTGACATTTATTTGGCATGTTTAATCTTAATTAAAATTAAAAGAAAATGAAATACTAATAGTTACTAATTAAGTGAAAAATCATATATGATTCAATATTTATAAATTAATTGAGAACTTGAACTTGTCTTCTTATATAATTTTCAGTTAGAAAAGAAAATTAAGTCATATGAATAATAGAAAAGAAAAGAAAAAAATAAAAGAAATTAAAAAATATGTATTTTCGATCAAGGAAAAATGAGAATTATTTTTAAGTTCCGTACCCGTCTTATAAAAAAATGCAAAAACTATAAAAAAAATTCTAATTTTTCTTATTCATATTTTATTGGGGCGGAAGTGAAGTTAATTTTTTTAAAAAAATAAAATTCATTAATAATAAAATCAAGTATTACAGATATTCAATTAGATTAGACATAAAATTTACTATCATAATTAATAGAAAGTTTGCTAGTCCTTTAATAAATTAAAAGAATTATTTATATTCTTTTAAATAATAAAACTAAAATTAAAAGAAACATATTGGACTTTTCGCTTGAGGATGACCTTGACCGATATAAATATTCATAGTAGCAACTGATTCTTTAACTGATTTGGACAAAAAGATAACTTGTTCGAATCTTCTATACTTGGATTGCTTTTCCAAAAACTTGTTGCATATGATGTACACGGATGAGTTCATGCCACTATCCGTCAATAATATTAATGGAGGAATAGGCCGCACTATCAGGCTTCATTGAGAAAAAATATACGCATCAGTAAAACAAGATCTAAATTCTCTAACCGAATAAAATCAAATATCATATCTTTTAGTAACAAATATTCACAAAGAATGAACTAAAGCCTCATAAAAGAAGAGACAAAACACTCCAAATATGGAGACAAAACAAGAATAACAAAAAAAAAAGAAGAAAAAAACAGATCTATTAGAAGAAAATAGATCTAAATTTATTAAAAACGAATAAAAAATCAAGAGCGAGAAGAAAACTGAAAAATAAAGGGGCTAAGGGGCTACCATTGATTAACAATGGCACCCCTAACAAAATTAGGGTTAGATAAATTAGAGAGAAAAGAACAGTTGAATTCTAAGGTTTTATAATATGTTTTGACAATGTCAAATACTAATTTGAAGTTAACTAGAAAAGACAGAAAACTGCAATATAACAATTGTCTCGTCAGAATTACATATATTTTCAAATTTTACTGGAATTAATAAAAAAAATAGAGTCTTCTCATTTGTAATTTATTTTATCACTATCATGTGAAAAATATCCAATTTTAGAAAAAAAAAAAGTTAAAATAGAAAAAGCAACAAACGTATATGTGAATCACATGCAGAAGATAAAGGCAAAAATGGCATGGAAATTACGTGTATAAGTTTGGGTACTCCTGTCGATAAATATATGTAATTGAAAATGTACATTTGACTATGGATTGTTGAGTGAACCTCAGCTTGTAGATAATAGAAGAAAGTGACTTGACATTCATTCCTCTTCATGGACAAATTGGAGGTCGGTGCTTATTAATGTTTTCAATATGAAAAAGAACTTGGTTTGTCAAAAGTTTGAAAGCCACAACACCTTTTGCCTTTGAATTTCATGGCATATTTCATTTCAGCATTTCTTGACTACTATAATTGTTAATTAGAACAATTATTTCCACGGTCAAATTTTCAATTTATATTGTTATTCAATTATTATTCTTAATAAATATTAGGTATTGTATACTTTCTTTTTTCGGGTTTGAACACGTGTTTTTATATTTAAGTTAGGAATGATGTTTAGGTAAAATCTTACAATAAGGATGATTTCAAATTTGGAACCATTTGACTTTGTAAGTAAATTTTGTTAAAAGATACCACCAAAGTGTGAGAAGAGATGATAAGAATATTTTTTCAAGTCTTTGTGTTTGAACTCTGGATATAAAAATATTTTTAAAATTTGATAAGAAACACTTTATCCTCAATACGGGCTTACCTGATGCTGTTCTAAATTAGCTGAGCTAATAAGCTTCGAATAATGAATGATCTTCACTAAGAAGTAAAAAATGTTTGCCAAGAGATGCTGTTTAATTACTTCTGCCATCCTAGTAAAATCTACATTGCAGCTATTGAGATGAAATATATGTAAAAAATTTGAACTATATTTATATTTGGAATTGAAACATGATTGAATATTACATTACATATATTTTAATATAATTACCAATAAAAAAACGAATCAATGAATATTAAGTATGAGACATTCTATCGTTATTGGTATTTCCTTGCAGGTAACTCTTTGACTTATAGATATATATGATAATAGAGTGGATAGTACATAATTAACTACATATCACCATGAAATTGATTGTCAATCATTTTGGTCTTTGCTTTTCTAATAAACAAGTGATTGATTTATTAATTTTTTTTTTTTATCTAACAAAAAAATTTATTGAGAGCAGCAACTGATTGATTAATCTTGATTAGAGGGGCCACATGCCGACACTCAAAATTTTGACAAGAAGAAATTTCAAATATATTACCAAAATGAAATAATTTAATAAGGGTTAGGCATGCAATTTATGAGAATTAGTAGCAAAATGATAAATTGATATTTCTTGGGAATAATTGCATATTGGAATGCTAATTATTTCATTAGAATATAGAGGCTGGTGGCAGAAAGAAAATGGAAAAGATTCCCATGGTGCATTTTGGAATGGCGGTGAAGGAAAGAAGAAAAGGAAGAATTTATGTTGAAAAATTGAATGAAGCTATGGATTAATGATCGGTACTTCACCACCAATAGGAAAAATAAACATCAATAAAGCATTGCCGTCAGTGGCTTCGGTAGGGAATATCCTCAGTGGAACCTACTTGCATAGTCATAGTCAAGAAGAAAAAAAAGCTAACTTAACTTTTCTTTTCTTTTTTATTTTTGAAATAATATTGTATTAAAAACTTTATTTCTGATTCTACGAAGCATAGTTATTGCGATTGATACATAAATTAGTTTGAAAATGTTGATGAACCTTCATATAAAAAAATCGAGATAAATGTAATGTTGAAATTAAGAAATACAATTATTTTACATTAATTACTAGAACTTAAATATTATATGAACATTATGAAAAAAATAAATTCCCTTAATTATTAAATTAGGTAAATATTTAGAGTTGGGAAAAATATTTATCCGTTAAAGGTTAATTGTATTGATTACAATAGGATTCCACTTCTTCATTAATTAGAGTTCTACCAATAAAAGATCTAATCTTTTAATTTTGAGGCAAAATGATTATAATCATTAAAATTTTTTAATAAATATTGAAGGGCAACTCTTTTCTTTTAATTTTGAGGCAAAATGATTATAATCATTAAAATTTTTTAATAAATATTGAAGGGCAACTCTTTTTGAACTCACGAAGGTTTATTAAATTTAATGCTATTTAAAAAAACATTTTAAAAATAATATTTTTCACATGTATTAAGTTAAGGTAAGAATGTGCATTTTTAAAATTCTCTAAGATATACATAATCACAAGTACTCTTTTTCTTTCAAAATATAAATCATTTTTAAGTGGTTATTTTGTTTCAAAACATATATCATTTGAGTATTTTAAGGAGTAATAAGTTATATTTTTTCAGTGTTATCCTTATTTATATTAAATACAATAACTACCATTGGTTTTAAGATAAAAGATAATTTGATTAAATTATTATTAATTTTATTATAATTTACAACAATTAATTACTTTCTTAATCTCCATGTAAAAATCTTAAACCACTATATTTTGAGAGAGAGAGAGAGTACTAAATTAAAGAAAGAGTTGACGGAAAAAATATTCTCCTATGAAAGATGTAATGGATTCTTGAATATTGTTCCTCCAAAGGAGTAATAAATTAGTAGTAATTAATAAATGATACATAATGTCCCTTCATTTGTTTGGTTAAATGTCACAAGTTTGAGTAGAGTGGTCCTCATAACAGGATAAGACAACCAAAGTCTCTCAATTGTTAAATAGTGAAAGGGATGTCTGCCTTATCACTTAATTAATGCTATTGCTAGCATTTGGATTGTTCCTTGCTAAGAAAGCAAATAAGTTTATGTCTTTGCTATAGTCCACAAATTTTAATAGAATATCCTTATTGTGGTTTTAAACTTCTCATCTCCAAAAATAATTTATAAATTTCAATATATTAAATTATTTAGAAGACCAAATTATTGGCTTCTAATGTTAGGTTTGAATTTGACAAATTATAGTACTTTTGTGAGGTACTAGAATAAGTATAACAAGCTAGATAAAACAAATTTTAATAGTATTTTTCTAATGATTCAATGCATAAATTTATTCATATATTTTACGTAAAAAATTTTTTGGTATCATGAACTTTTATTTTAGACCATTTTAGGATACTACAGTATTAAAGTTGTAAAATTTAGGTGTGAATTTAAGTATTCAACAATAATGTTTTATATATAGGCAAAGAAAAGCAAAAGGTGATCTTTTAAGGATGGTTGGAATTACCACTAATTTTTGAGTTTATTGCTTTTCTAGAAGATACTTGCAGTTACTTTCTTCCATCTCTCCTATCTTCGATGGTTAAAGTCCTCTTTAAACTTTAAAAATGTCGAGATGTATGGTGTTTGAGGTAGTAGGATTATTGCTTTTTTAGAAGATAGTTATAGTCACTTTCTTCTATCTCTCTTGCCTTGATAGTTAAGTTCTTTTTTAACTTAAAAAATGTCGAGATCTATGGTATTTGAAAGAATTAAAAAAGCAAAAAAAAAAAAAAAAAAAAATCAAAAAAGCAAAAAAAAAAAAAAAAAAAAAAAAAAGGATAGATGGATCAAAGGAGGAGGATCAAGAGAAAGAAGAGAGGTATAGCAATTGGTGTTTAGAGATTGAGAAGAGAAGGGGAGAGAGATAGAATAGAAAAATAGAAAAAATGTAAGGGAGAGAATATTAAAACTAAGAGAGAGAGATTACCGTGTTGAATATATTAAAGCTTCTTTGCATGTGTAAATATAATCCTTTATTCTAGCATGGTAAGGAATACAGTGTTAATAAAATTGTAACATTTAGAGGCACAATTGGTTCTTGAAAAGTTTGGAGTATCACAAGATTTTTTCTTGGAAATGACTGAGGTGAATTTAATTATACATTTTGGCTATTAATAGTAATATATACAGTTGGATTCTTTTTTGCCAAAATGCATACTTAAGCCTCTAGACTTATATTGAATTTTGCTCATTAAGTTCATAAACAATTATTTGTCAATATTAAGCCCTTCAACTTTTTCTTTAGATAAAATTAAGGTTTCGTTTGGTTCCGAAAAATAACTTACCTTTGAAAAATTTTTTCTAAGAAAAACTTTTTCCTTGAAAAATATTTTTCAAATGACTTATTTTCCGTTGTTTGATGGCAATATTGAAAATTGGTTTAAAATATTAAAATTTTTCCAAATGACTTATTTTCTGTTGACTTATTTTTCTGAACGCTCCCAAATAATACTTTCCTGCAAGTTAATTTTATGAAAACAAACGGAGCCTAAACTTTAAATAAATTTCAATGGAAATAAAAGTTCAATGGAATCTTAATTTAAACAAAAAAAAAAAAAAAAAAAAAAAAAAAAAAAAAAAAAAAAAATCTAAGGTAGATTAAACCCTTTTATATATCAATCTACATTTAATGTATATAACTATCACTTTTTAAGTTTTAATTAAAACGAGAATAACTCCTGATTTTATAGATAAAGTTCACGTGAGAATGTTGGTATAGGTCAAAATGAGAATAACCTAATTATTATTTTCAAGTTCCAACTACTTATCAATTGGGTATAATTTTTATAAAATATATATAATCGCAGATAATTTCAAAATTATAATAAATAATTTATTTTAAAATATTTAGATAAAATCTAAATTTCTTTGGAGGGTTGACTGATGAAATTTAAATTTATCTAAATTTCTTTAGAGGGTTGACTTTTTTCTTTTTTTTTTGTTTTTGTTCTTTTTTAATGTCTTTATTGAAATGAAAAGCAATTTATTTTCACTCTGACAATTAAAATTATAGAATTCATATATTGATAAAATTGGTGATAATTATTTAAAGTTAAATAACAAAGAAGATAGATGACTTCTTTTTATTTAGTTAGTAATTTATTTGTATGGATTATATTACTTAAGCAAACAAACATAGGGAATTTCTTGAATCATCATCTAAAATTGATCTGAAAGTGGAATGAATGGACTTGGTTTGGTTTGTTTATATAGGTGTTCCTATGAATAGGGACAAGAAGTGATATCAGGTGTTAGTATATGTTTTCTAAGTGGACAAAAAAAAAAAAAAAAAAAAAAAAAAAAAAAAAAAAAAAAAAAAAAAAAAAAAAAAGCATATCATAAAAAAGGATAGTGGAGATGAAGCAATTGTGGTTAAGTTATATCTGAGTAGGAATCCCACCACTTCAAAGTGGAACCCAATTTTTGTTTATTACATAAATAATAATTAGACCATTTTCATGGGAACTCCAAAAAATAGGGCAAGAAGTAAGGTGAACTATATATACATACATATGCTTCTTTGCATTTTTAATAGTCATATTTTTAATTAAGCAAACCAAAATTGACTAATTTCCTTCTTTCCTCTTTGGTGGACTTCATGAATTATTTTATTTTGTGCAACAACATTCTTTTAGAAGTTTTCTTAATTAATTATGGATTTCAATTTCATATTTGAATCTCAAATTCATGAATCTTGCTAACATATTTTTTTTCATTTTAAACATTCCTTTCTTGAGAACACAAAAGAATTGGAATAGCTTATAATAAACATAAGTAAAATGTAAATCATCACATGTTTAAATCACTTAAAAATATTTGTGTATTGTTTTCTTTTTTTCTTTTTTTTTTTATCATTGAAAATTAAGTGATTTAAATCTTTGTATATCTAAATTACATTTACATTATTAAACATAATTAAATTAATTTTTATTAGAAATATTTTTAATTATGTTACATTATGTTCCATTATGACATATATATTATATCTGTGTGGATTAATTAGTATTATTATTTTAATTTTTATTGAAAAATATATTTAATTTTTATTGAAAAATATATAATTATAAAAGTAAAATATTGTAATTCAAGTTTAAAAATAACAAACTCTCTCTCTCCCAATAATTTGGAGAGAAAAAAAAAAAAAAAAAAAGTAAGAAAGCAACAAGATACATTGGATTGAAGCATACTTAGAAGATAATAATTGCAATAGACAAGTTAAAAATAAACCAATCAATTCAATAGTACCAAACATCTTTGATGATAGAAACCACAAGATTATGTTCCTTAATGCTTGTATGAACCACCAACATATTAAGAAATAGCAATAGCTTTGTTCTTTGTCAAATTTGGAAGAGCAAAAAAGTACTTGAGTTCTTTTCAATTAGTGATGTTTCCAATTTCTCATATAATTGTCCTAAAATTTTCAATTTTTTTTTAAAAAAGAAAAACCCTTGTAATAGAGAAAATATTATTTCTAAATTTGGAGAAGCCAAATTGGATAGGACTTCCTAATGTGTAGGGGTGGCCACGGTTCCGGAACCGGCGGTTCCGGTTCCAGAACCGGCGGTTCCGGTTCCAAAAAAACTGGAACCGGAACCGAACACCGAAAAAGTCCGGTTTCGGTTCCGTTTGGAACCGGTACGGTTCCGGTTCCGGTTCCCGTTTCCGGTCCCGGTGATAAGAACCGACGGTTCCGATCGATTTTCCCGGCGAATCAACATAATTTTAAATTTTTAAATTTTGAAGACCGATTTTTTCAAAATTTAATAAAATTTGTGAAAGTTTATTTGTGTAAAAAAAATACACCTAAAAAATTAAAAAATTCTACAATTAAATTTATTTTTTTAAAGACTTGAATATAATTATTTTTTACAAAAAAATTCTTCCACTGAAATTATTTTTTGTTTAAAAAAGTTTGAATATAATTTAAAAAAATATTGTAGAGAGAGTAAGTAGAGAGAGTAGAGATTTTTTTATAATGAATTTGTAAATGAAATGAGGTATTTATAATAAATTCAAAAAATTAATTTTTCAAAAATACCCTTGAAACTAGCCGTTATATAGCCGTTTATAGCTATTGGGAGGAATAATTAATAGATTTCACAATAAAATATTTTCAACATCAATTAAAAAAAAAAACACAACGTCAGACCAATAATTATAAGAAGAATATGTTTTATTTTTTTATTTCATTTTTTCTGTTGTCCCTTGTAGGGTGTAAGGCGTAGGGTTTATAAAATTTATTGTGTCTAAGGTTTTGGGTGGGACAAGAGTGGTTTGGGGGTACTGGGGTTCGTTTGCTCTAAGGAGCTTTTTTTTTTTAATTTTTTTTTGGTGTGACAGTTTATAAGAACCTCCGTTCGGACCGGTTCGAACCGGGGTTCTAACCCGCCGGAGAACCGGCGGTTCCCAACCGGTTCGACCGGTTTTCTGGAACCGCCGGTTCTGGTTCAGAAAATCTGGAACCTGGAACCGAACGGAATAATTCCGGTTCCGGTTCCGGTTCGTACCGGTCCGGGGTTCCGGTTCTCACCGGTTCCGGTTCCGGACCGGTTCGAACCGGCGGTTCCGGTTCCAGGAACCGTGATTTGGCCAAGCCTACTAATGTGTCACTTTCTGGTTGGCCTTCTACATGAAAAAAAATGCCTCTAGCTAATTAAGAGTTCTTCTTGTCAAATAATCAAGAAAGGTTGCCTATCCACAAACGTGTGTGTACATTATCTTGTTTTTGGGGTAGGTTCACGTATCAACCAAGGGAGGTATCACTTCCTATTTCAAGCCACAACCATTGAACTTCTTTTATTTATTTCTTTTTAAGAAAAAGAAATGAAAAGAAAACTCACTGAACCCCCCATTAATATTTTATCCAACTTAATTACACTAATTTTCAATTTTCAATTTTCAAAATAATGTGTAATTCTTTTTTTATGCACTCTTCTACTCACTTAATTATGTATAAGAAGATATGAACTCAGACCTAATGCTACCTTAGTTCAAACCTAATTTATAAAATATTGTAATTTGAAGAGAAAATTTTTCTGTTATTTTTTTACTGTATCACCAACACCAATTACCCTAACATATTTGAATTCCATCCCTTTAGAGATAGATAAGATTATCAAAAAAAAAAAAAAAAAAAAAAAACCATAAAAAAAAAAAAAAAAAAAAACACTATTTATTACCAATAAACACCAAATTAGTTAATAATAAGTTGAAAATAAAAAAAGAAATATGGATTCGTTCTTATTACTTTGCAGCAGAAAACAACAAATACTTGATTAATTATATTAATATTATTCAACAACTTCAGCCCACTCAGTACTAAAAAATGTTTGAATTGCCTTAAGCAAAAAAAAAAAAAAAAAGTAAAATATGGTAGATATATAGGGTAAGTATAGCTCAGTACGCATGTGAAGCAATGTTATTTAGGACAACAGTGAAATTGAAATCTGTTAGCACATGATTCATGCAATTTGAGAATCAACACTAACCGATCAAAGATTCCACGGACATATATATGTTTGTCAATGCAGTGATTAGGTAGTTAATTAATAGTTAAAGGTTAGAAATCTAATATCATTACTCTCTGCAGCTTCAAATACAAATTGCTTAAGGTTTTTTTTACGGTGATCAAGGCTCCGTTTATTTCTATAAAATAATTTGAAAGAAAATATTTTTCATAATTTTTTATTATTTGGGGTTTTCAGGAAAATAAGTCAATATAAAATATTTTTCAAATAAAAAAAAAGTTATTTTTAAGGAAAATGATTTCTAATTTCTAAACGCATAAAATGTTTTCCAGACTTTGACAAATTTATTAAAATTTTATAAATTTATATTTTTTAATTTATTAATCATCGTTAGCCACTATCACTACTCACCATTTACCATCGTTGGCTACCACCACCGGCCATCGCCACTAATCACGGGTGACTTTCATAATTTACCCCTTACATTATTTTTATATTTAATTATAAAATTTTTAAAATACGAAATTTATATTATTTTTATTTTTATTTATGGTCTTATGAGTTAAAAATTTTATATTTTTACTAATTTTTAATATTACAATCAAACGATAGAAAATAAGTCATTTAAAAAATATTTTAAAAAAAAAACATTTCTAAGAAGTAAATTATTTTTTAAAAACAAACGAACCCTTATAAAGTAATCAATTCTTTCCTCCAGATTATAGAGCAAATTTTAAATGGAGCCACGTTAAAGAGTCTTAAAAGTGAAAAATCTTCTATTTAAAATTATATATTGAATAAGTATGAAGAGATATATAAAATAAAATATCAAGTTTTGCAATAGTTAGGTTTTCGAGTTGGCATGAGTAATATTAAATAGTACCATGTCCCAAATATTTGAGGGTCATGTTTCAACTTTCGATGCCACTCTTCTGCCACATCTAATAAAGACAACAACTGAAATGGTGTTTCTTACTAGTTTTCAAATACGGTACTGAACCTCTTGTTCTTGCCGAATTAAATATTCTGAAGTAATAAAAACTTCTTTCCTTTTTTTTTAAAAAAAAAAAAGAAAGAGAAAGATAAATAATAGTATATTAAATCTAACTTTCTTTATAATCTCATTTATTCTTATAGATTTTTAATAGTTGAATATATAAATTCAATCAATTTTATTATTTTAATCTTGTGGCACCCTCGATTTTTACTTTGACCTATCAAATACTTTTAACTTATAAAATTACACTTGTTAAACACTTCAATTTTCAAATTTATCTTATTAAACACTTCAACTTGCGAAATTAGATCAATTAAATACTCATTAAAAGTTAAAAGTTATGAAAATTATTATTTCAAAAAGTCATGATAACTATATGTCAAGTCGATATTTTACAAATAAAAGCCAAAAACTCCAAAAGTTATTGATATTAGTGCCAAAAAGTGTGTAATATTACTAAAATTTACAAATTCAGGTGCACAATATATCATCCGCAAAGTTTAGGATGCCACAAGGTCAAAATTACAAAATTCAAAGGTGAATTTATATATTCAACCGATTTTTAATTAACTTCATGGACCATGTCATAGTAAATTTAAAGTCTTAATAGAAATTCAAATATAATATGACATATCTAAGATTATTCATGTAAGAAATTAATTAGAATTTTTAAATTAATTAAAATGCTTTTAGAAAATTAATCAAGATAGGTTTTTTATAAATATCAAATGGGTATTTATTAATGAAAATATATTCTTTATTTTAAAAGAAATTATTTCCCTAAAAAATATGTTTATAGAAAAAAAAAAAGTAAGAAAGCATCTAGTGGACAGGAGGCAACATAGAGAGACACCATGGTTGAAGGGTAAGAAAGGGAGGAAATGGAGGAAGTTTGTTTCTTACTGTAATAAAAAATAATGTGTTTCCTATGCAAAGAACAAGTATGTCTAGTGAGATAAGGTGGTTAGGGATACAACTAAGATGGGTCATGAGGCAAAACAGATACCTCATGTGAATCTACTATCCACAATCTCATGTCCTAACATTTGCAATTATTTATTTATTTATTATGGAGAAAATGACAAATTTATTACCCAAAACGCGAGAAAGAAGCTCTTCTAAGAAATCTCTTGATTCTATGAGAATTTATATAAATTAGATCAATAATTTATTTCACTCTAATGGACAAAATTATGAACTTTAACACTAATATATATATATATATGTGTGTGTGTGTGTGTGTGTGTGTGTGTGTGTTTTGTTTTCCTCAATGACATCGTGTGCTTATGCAATGTATAAATTGAAGACAACAAATAGTTGAAAAGAAAAACTAAAACTTTGATAAATTTTAAATTCAAATTTTATATAATAAGATAAAAAAAAATAGTTTATTAATTCTCTTGGTCTAGTAGAACATAAAGGTACAATGTAAGTTAATTTATCTATACTCTATATAAATGTGAGAATAGAGGAAAATAATGAGATTTTTTATAGCGTTTTTAATGAAATTTGTAATATTCGAAAGTAACATGAGTCATGGCCAATTAAAATTTTATATTTTATTAATTGATTTGATATATTTATAAAAATTATTTTTTAAATAAATATATATAGATAATTAAGCATTTCAATATTTTAATTTTTATCTTTTCTTAGTTTAGTTTTAATATATATATTATAATGAGGCATTTGAAAATTTTTTATATTTTATTTATTAAATATTTAATTATAATTTAAAATATTTTATTTTAAGTATATATATTATAATGAGCATTTGAAGAATTTTTTATATTTTATTTAATTATAATATTTAATTATAATTTAAAATATTTTATTTAGGAGTAGAGAAATAAAAAAGAAAAACATATATTCTTTTATTAATAAATTTTAAAATAGAATTATAAACAAGATATTTTATTTAGGAGAAAGATAAAAGAAAGAAAAAAAGTATATTATTTTTATTTAATATTTTTTTCTTTTGTTATATGATGTTGATTTGGATGTTTTTAAAACTAAAATTTCAAAAAATTTATATAATTAAATCTGGGATGAACAAGAAGTATTGTGAAAAATTTTAATTTAAAATATATTTTAATTATTTTGATTGATATATATATATTTATATATGATATATTTATATATTTATATATATTGAATTTTTTTTTTGTTAGATGAGTTTTAAAAAGAATTTTATTCTTAATAATATTTTATTTTCTTTTTCGTTACTAAATAATTTATAATTGTTATCATTTTAATTTAGCAAGAGATTTATATTTCCCTTGTAATAAATAGATGGTCTCTTGATGAATAAGTATTTTATTTTCTTTGATATTTCTTTCTCTTATATTCTAAATTTGTTTGGCTTAAAAGAAAATATTGTTTAGAAAACTAGAAATAAACTATAACTATATATTTCTGTTTTGGATCACTTTTAGGGGTGTCAAGAATTTGTGTGCATATGCATATATTCTTTTCTCTAATACATTGATAAGTAATACTACCATTGTAGTCAAAGTGATTACTATTATCAATTCAGATCATCTCTTTATTTTTTTTCTTTTACCTAGCAGTAAAAAATAATTTATTATTATTTTGTATAGTAGTTGTATATAGATATTGATTTGGGGTTGAGCGCAGGGTGTTGAGGGTGAATAATGACTTCATTTTTCTTTTTGGCATATATTAGGGTTTTAAGAATCTGCATTTATAATTTAGGGACTAAAGGATTAGATCTAGGGTTTGACATGAATTTTATTTTGAGACCGTTTCATTATATAAAAATAGAATCAAATACATAAGAAGTAGTACTGCAAGTAATTCGTACATCATAAAAAAGACTAATATTAATAGAAACGGTAAATTAAACAATTGTGTTTATTTTGCCCTTGAATGGATGTGCCAAATTGAAACGCAGCTGAATCGGGCCGGACTTACTCTGATGCCATATTAAAAATTTAAAGAATAGAGGTTGAGTCAATATTGACATATTAGCTAATTAACTTGCCATTCTTATATGCTTTTTATAGATTTGATGTTTACGCAACGTGGAATTCTTAAGAGCTAAAATGCGTGGAATGTTAGTAATTTATTCTATGAGAAAAGGAAAAAAAAATTGTCACTTTGCCACCGCCATCTTCCAATAAGATTCATTGTGTTGTTAAACTGGATTTGGGAGACTTTATGTAAACAATAAAGTTGTGTGTTGATAGTGAAACCCTCAGATGTCACGTAGCGGAAATATTCAACTATGAGTATCACAATTTATTATTATTATTTATTATTTTATTTAATAATATTTTTAAAAATATAAAGCTTTTATAATTTTATTTTTTTAACAAATTATTTTCAAAAGATGATGTACTAAAGGAATAAGCAAAATTTATAGATGTGAATCTCTTCCAATAAAGGATCAAAGCCTTCTTCTTTAATATTAATTTCGGTCGACTGGAGGTCCTTTTCATATTACTCTCAGCAAGAGAAAATCTTTTTGAATGTTCTTATGAAAATCTAATTTCTTTTCGGTTCTTTTGATATGCTTACATCAACATGTTCTTTTTCAAAAAAGAAAATAACTATTATAACATAAATCAAGCCTAATACGTTTATGTGTTTATTGTACTTCAAGTCTAGGAAGTGAAACTTTTTTTGAGTTTAATTTTCCTAATATTCATTAATATATTCCGAAAACTATTTAAAAAATGCAATAAATTATATCTCATGACTTGTTTAAATCCCAATTAAAAGGAAAATAAAAAGAAAAAGTGCAAATCAAAGGATTAAAAATCTTTTCATACCAATAACATCCGCAATAGAAGGAGTTCAATCACCTTAAATGAGTAATCTAGTGTTCCTTTCAATGCTGTGTATAAAAAAAATCCGCTTCAAGAGATCCCTACTTACACACCGATTGTATTTCGTGGAGATTAATCTTTATCTTTCAGGTGAGGAATATATTGGGTATATGTGAAAAAAAAAAAAAAATAGAGAGAAAAAATCCTTTCCTCCGATTTTTTTTATGGAAAAAGTACAGTAGGATCGCCGTAGATTGTGAAATACAACTAATTCATCTCTGTCTTTTTTAAAATAGATTAAAATATTTTTATAGTTTACTTCTATCAAGCTATAAGGTCATTCCATCCAATTTTTGCATTTTTTCTATTAAGTATCTTATGAAATGACGAAAATACAACGTTTATTTTTAAAAGCATATGGATGGATTAGTTGTATTTTTCAAACCATATGGACTATATTATAATATTTTTGGTATAATATTTTAGTATCTCTCTTTTGACTTCTATGTTTTCTTGTTGACTTAACAGAAAAGATGCAAAAAATAGACAAAATGACCTAATAGTATAATGAAAGTAAAACATAGGAACAAATTAGTATATTTTAAAAAATACAGGGACGAATTAATTGATTTCGCAAACCACAGGGATCGTAATATACTTTTTCATTTTTTATTAAAAATGGGGAAATAAAGGAAAATGCCGCCTAAAAATTTTGAAATTACATTTAAAATATGATAATTGTTGCCTAGGGTTCACATGCAAAGAATAGCCATATTGTTTTGCACAAATTAGTTGCTAATGACATTCTTAAAGACAAACGGTACAAACAAATGTTTACACTTCAAAAAAAAAAAAAAAAAAAAAAAAAAAAAAAAAAAAAAAAAAACAAATATTTACTTTAATGTCAACTTCACATGAAGTGTTATACTCACTCCTCTTTTTTTTTTTTTTCCTAATTTTGAAAAAAAAATAGTACTCTTTTTAATAAATCAGTCATCTAATAACTAACAAGATATTGATTTGAGTGATAAACAATCTCAATCTCTGTAAAAGCGAAAATATAAATTCAATCTCTGAAAAACACAATTTGTTGCAAAGACAGAAATCTATACGCTTTATAACTTGAAGAGGATTACACCCCTTAGTTAAAAAAAAAAAAAAAAAAAAAAAAAAAAAAAAAAAAAAAAAGAAAAAAAAAAAAAAAAAAAAAAAAAAAAAAAAAAAAAAAAAAACAATCTTCTAATAATTACATTTTGAAATATTTCAAAAGAAATTAAATTTTGAAATAATAATTAAAATTCGGAGGTATGCATCTCGGATAAAATATAAAAAATAATGACTTTTTAATCATTTAAACAGGGAAGATGCAATGCATATACCAACTAGACACGGAAGAAACTTCTTTATAAAATTATAGTAATTCTATAAAAGCAAATTAGTCTATATAATTCATATACGCCTATAATAGATGTGGGATTTTTGAGAATCAATAGTCCTGTTCTCATGATAAATAATTATAAATTTGATCAATTTTTTTAAATAAAAAAATAGAAGTGGGAGCACAATAATATGTAACCTATGTTCAATAAATCTCTAAATATATTAAATTTAAAAAAAAAAATCTTATGTTGATATTTCCACTAAAAGAACGATTTAAGCAATCCAAAAACAAACGGGAATAAAACAAAGTAAAACGGAGGCAAATTTGATTGGACTGTGAGGTAACAAAAACATCAGATGAGTAACACAAAAAAAGCCTCTCAAGAAAGAATGTACTATTGAGGATGCGATTTTACGCGTGCTAATGTACGCCTTTGTGCTCCGGTTTTATATATATATATATATATATATATATATTGAGGTAAATCACAAAAAAAGAGCCTCTCCCAAGAAGAGCAGTCACGTTGAGTGTGTGTGAGTTGCGGGATTTTTAACGCGTGCTTACATGGTGAGCGTCTCGTGATGCTTCCCGGTGGTGTGGAGGTAGTTGAGTATATGTATAAGTGGTATACGTGTGTGAGCGTAGTTGAGAGTGAAGCGAGTGTGCCCGTGATCGTGTGAGCGTGAGTGTGTGGTGTTCTGTTTGTGGGGTTCTTCTGCTTGGCAGATTACTAAAGCTCTGCTCTATCCTCTACTAATGCTCTGCATTGCTCTATATTATATATATCTCTCTGTTCTCTTCATCTGCCCTTGATGGCTACGTATCTCGTCTGCTGTATATAGTCTGAGCCGTCGCTCAACGGACTTGATCCTATTTGCTATTATTTATATATATATGCATGAACCCACTCTCCAGAGCTCACCTAAGCCTGAGTTGTGTTCTGTTTGTGGGTCTTTTTGAAACAGTGTTCTTTCTTCTTTCATTCTTTCTTTTCTTCATTCTTCTTTTCTTCAGAGATAATGGAGATAGAGATGAGACAATCAAAATTCAAAAGAATTTGTGTTTTTTGTGGTAGTAGTCCTGGAAAGAAGAGTAGCTACAAAGATGCTGCGATTGAACTTGGAAGAGAATTGGTAAAATGAAATTAAAGAAACACTTTTCTTCTCTGTTTTCTCTGTTTTTTTCCTCTGTTTTCCATAATTTAAAAACTGCTTCCCAAAATGGTTTCATTTTTCTAATTTGTTTCTTTTCAATTGTTTTTTCATTTCTTTTATTGGAATCATTAATTCATTATGTATAACTTCTTTTCTTGCTTTGGTTTTCCTACTCTAGTTTGGCTCCTCTGTTTTTGCTCTGTGTTATTTTTGTTTTTCTTGTACTTTTCCATTTTTGATCGTCAAAATTTATTTGTTTAACCTTTATAACATTAATTTAATGGGTTTTTAGTAATTTTAATGGGTATATTAATGAATTTGCAATCAATCTTGGAACTACATTCTACGTAACGGCACAACTTAGATAATTAACAAGTTTCTATTTAAAAGTACTTGGTTAAATTAGTATTAAAAATAAAATTTCATTCTTTTTTTTTTTTGTGCTCTCTAAGTTTCTATTTGTGCCTAAAAAAATGTAATTGAATTTCATAAATAAAGACTTGTTCTTTTTTTGTTTCTAATTTTCCTCTTTCACAGGTGTCGAGAAATATTGATCTGGTTTATGGAGGAGGGAGTATTGGTTTGATGGGTTTGATTTCTCAAGCTGTTTATGATGGTGGCCGCCACGTAATAGGGTAAAGAAATTTGGGTTTTTCTTGCTTTTCTTTTATTATTATTATTATTATTATTTTCTCACAGCTGTTCGAATATGATGGTGGCCGACCAACCGGTAATAGCAGTGATAAAGAAAATTTGGTATTTTCTTCTTTTCTTCATTACTATCATTATTATTTATTATTATCTTACCTCTTGGCTCATAAGTTGTTTTTCAAATTTGGTCCAAAAAAAAAAAAGAAAACCTAAAATAGAACTTTTATCTGTTTATTTGTTGTGGGTGAGCGTGAGCACGTGAGAACTGTTGTTGGGGGTGTGTCCTAATGTCCGAAAAGGAACAAAACTGAGTATTTATGTCTGGGATTATTGCCGGTTGCAGAAGGAGGGTTTAGTCGCCCAAGACAGCTCGAGTGCGGGTTAGAAGATTACTGTGTATCTGTCTCTCGACGTTGAGAGGTTTCTAAGGAAGGGTGGTTGGTTTGATATATTTATTTTGTTGTTTTGTAAAAAGGTTAGAAAGAAGCTGAAAACGTTAGATTCGATTAAGAAAGGAGGTAGCAGAAGTGTAGTGCTCCAAAGACCTAAAAAGAATAAAAAGTAAGAATAAGTCTAGACAGGATTTGTATTTGGTTGGGTTTTATCTAAAGCATAATTATTTTACTACTTCACTTATTGGTATTGTAATGCTCATGTGGTAAATCTAACTGTTGTGGAGTGAATTTGCCTACCTCTCTTTTTATTTTTTTTTTTTTTTTTTTTTTAAATTAAAAGACTGAAAAAATAATTTATTAAAATAATAGCAGAGTTATCTCCAAAACTAAAAAAAATAGAAATAATTAACATTTTATTTTTTTATCTAAGATAATTTATTTTTATCATTATTATTTAATCTCATGTGGTATCTAATTTGTATGAATTTCTACCTCTCTTTTATTATCTTTAAAACCTAAATTTCATAATTGTCTCATTTGAGGCTTGTACAAATTTCTAAAGATTTTTTTAGATTTTCACATTGATATAGTTTTCTTAAAGAAATTGCATATCAAATTCAGTCCACTCGGTATTCAACATTTTGTCCCCTCTCCACTACATTTTTTTTTTCTTTTATTTTCAGAAAGTATAATATATAAATATTAATTATGCTTATTATATGATTGTACTTGTCTTTTATTTCTTGTATTTTTCTTTTCTTTTTTTAAGCTTTATGACTTTGATTTGAGACCTCCACCTGCAAGCCCATCATTACCTATGTGGAAGTGTGGATAACTCTTAAAAAATAATTTCAAAACAAATAAAAAAAAAACGTTCAATACATATATTTCACTCTGTGTTTCGACAATTATCCATGTGCAAAACAATTATTACGTTGCTATTTCATACCTCGCTAATAATTATATATTTTTTTAAAATAAAATGTGCTAATAATTATATATTTTTTTAAAATAAAATGTGAAAGTGTTGAGTCATAATTGATATTTTATAAAAATAATTCCTTTTCACGAGATGTATAGTTATTATCGCAATATGAAATTACAAATATGACTGAACTTTTGCATAATTCATGAGGCTATAAAAATAATTAGCTAAAGTTTAGGGTCAAATTTATATATTAGACTGTTGAAAAACTGATATTTATTTTGCATGTATGACATTTAGATGGTGCAATTTTCAGATAACCGGAGAAACAGTAGGGGAAGTGAAGGCGGTCGCTGATATGCATCAAAGAAAGGCAGAAATGGCTAAACATTCTGATGCTTTCATTGCCTTACCTGGTTGGTTTAAGACTTACAAACATTTATTCTTTTCTTTACTCACACCACCATTACTTTATATGCTTATTTAATATACTATTAAGTGCTGCTCTTCAAATTGCTAAGAATTTAATTAGATTCTTTTTATTAATGTACTTGTCTGCTTATCTCTTTGTCTCTCTTGCTCGAACAAAGACAATGATAGCTTACTAATTCTATGAATTCATGTACAAAAAATTTCATAAAACAGATTACAACTTCTCAATTCACTAATTTAAAAATCTGGTCAGTAAAATTAACTGTTTTAGTAATATTTAACTGGTGACCGTTGAAGTAACTTTTCATAAAACGCTAAAACGTTAAATATTGCTTTTTATAAAATATTATTTTAATCCCTAAAAACAGTTAAGACAAACGCTGCGTTACAAAATACTATAAAAAAAATAGCTTTTAGAGTTTTCACTGGCTATTAAAAAGTAATTATTGAACACAGCTTTTTTTAATTTTCTATTCTCGTTATTATTTATTATTGTTGGTTATCTTCAAATCATCTGATATTCGAAAGTATTAGGTTTTTGTTTGAGCCTTGACACTTTCTATGTATAGTATGCATGGCGTGTGATTTTATCAGTATCTCTCACCCAAAGGAGCTAGAAAACAATAATAAATTTCTATCTTTTATTCTTTTCTTATGGGATAAAATCACCCTTGTAGGTCTTGTTGGCCCTTACATGGTCAAACTTACCTTTAATATATATTTTTTTTAATTTTAATCTCTCAAAACCTTCATAAGTGGTGATTATTAAATTTGAATTTATTTTCATGGATGTTATTGAAGGTGGCTATGGAACACTTGAAGAGCTTCTTGAAGTGATAACATGGGCTCAGCTTGGAATCCATGACAAACCGGTAAATTGCTTTTTTTTTAAAAAAAAAATCTTTTGTGTATTGAAATATATTTTATTTATAATTTGTAAAAACAATAATTAAAATTAGATTATCCCATTTTGTGATTAAATTACTAAAATATAATTGTTTCATTTGTAGGTGGGATTACTAAATGTGGATGGATATTACAATTCCTTGTTAACATTTATTGATAAAGCAGTAGAGGAAGGCTTCATTAATCCAACTGCACGCCATATAATAGTTTCTGCCCCTACCCCAAAAGAGTTGGTCAAGAAAATGGAGGTAAATCACCTTTTTTTTTTTTTTTTTTTTAAACAGAATGTTGAAAATAGATCAGTATCCCATTTTTGTGGCTTAGAAGTACTAAGAAGGTATAATTGGATTTTCATTTTGTAGGTGGGAGTTACTAAATGTAGGGATGGATGATTACAACATTTCCTTGTTGAAAATATTGGATAAGGCAGTCAGAGGAAGGCTTCATTAAATCCAAAGACTGCACGCGCATATATAGTTTCTGCCCCCTATCCCAAAAAAGAGTTGGGATCGAAGAAATAATGGAGGTAAGATCACCTGGTTTTTTTTTTTTTTTTTTTCTTTTTTTTTTTTTTTTTTTGCAAGTATATTCAACATAAAATATAAGTTTTTTTTATAAGCATATGTAATATTTATTATTTATTATTCATTATTTATTTTAGGAATATTTTCCACGACATGAAATAGTTGCCTCAAAGCTCAGCTGGGAGATTGAACAACTAGAGTACTCTCCAAAATGTGAAATCTCAAGGTGAAGAGAATTGGGAGAGGAGAAAAAGAATTGGCACTTTGGCAATGAAATGGACTAATTTTAGATGACCAAATGTTCCAAAGTGGGATCTTTTTTCCTCCCTACTTTGTTTTTTTTTTTTTTTTTTTTTTTTTTTTTTTTTTTTTGTGTAAACTAGACAACGAATTGACCCTCAAGCCCTTCGACTGTTTCTTTTTTTTTTCTTCTTATAATGAGAATTAGTGTTTTATTCACTATTTCCATTCGCTAGAAAAAAAAAAAACTGACAGGAATTTGAATGACCCAAAATTTACAAGCAACACAAACTTCTGCTATCGCTCTATCTGTTTACCATAGGCCAATTTCTTTTTTCTCTTCTTCTTTTCTTTATCTTTAAGACAAATGGCCATATCCCAAATTTATAATTCAACCTGGTTGGTTACTGTTATTAAACTAATTCCAAAACTTTTATTAAACTCATACGGTATTTGAAATAAATTTATATGCGAATTCATTTAATTCTGGCCAACGTGAATTCTTATTTAATAAATCATTTTTCAAACAAATTCTGCCAGATATTAATATCGTACTATACACATATGGTCTAAGTTTGCCACGCAATATATTGGGTTTCTGTTTTTTTTTTTTTTTTTTTTTTGTTGTAAACTAGACAGAATTGACCTCAAGCTTGACTTTTTTTTTTTTTCTTTTTAATGAGGAATTTAGTGTTTTAGTTCACTATTTCCATTGCTAGAAAAAAAAAAAATGAAGGAATTTGATGACAAAATTTATAAGCAACAAAACTTCTGTATGTCTATCTGTAATAGCATTTTCTTTTCTTTTTTTTTATCTTTAAGAAAATGGCATATCCAAATTTATAATCAACTGTTTGGTTATTGTTTTATTAAATTAATCAAAACTTTTATAAATATAGTATTTGAAATAAATTTATATGGAATTCATTTAATTTGCAAGTGAATTTTATTAATAAATCATTTCTAAATAAAATTTGCACAGTATTAATATGTTATATACACATATGTTTAGTTTGCCACGCAATATTTGGGTTTCTGATTAGCCCATAAATGGATGGGCTTCAATGCAGAATATTGTCCATTACCAAGCTCAGATTCTTAATGAGGTCCATAAAAGTGAGGGCAGGCTAGCCCATGAACCAGCAAACTCTAAAATAAAAGTGTTGAAATTTAAGGGCTCTTTTGTTAATAATATTTAGCAAGGCTCTGAGAATCGAACCGACCGTTGAACCGATAAAGATAGAGGTTCATTGAATTGGAGAGTAAGATCGGATTTAATATGGTTCGACTGAATTTTTATATATAATATTTTGAAATAATTTTTTAAAATACAAGTGAAAATATAGGATTTGTAAGTATTAAATAATTTTTACAAAAATATAAAATATGCTTAATTTAAATAGTAATATTATTTTTGTTTCATTTATTATTTTAATTTAATACAAATGAAATTTAAAAAGAAAAACCAGTCAAATAAGATTACAGAATTAAATTGTTAATGACAACTAATAAGGAAAAATATAATCAAATGATCTAAGAAATGGCTCAATGAGAGCATTAACAAGGAATCTAATCAATAAACCATTTATGTATTTTAATAGGAAGCTTTATGAGATCCACAGCAAAATTCACGAGACCAGCATAAAACACACAATATGGGTACAAGCCACTCAATAGTCTTGCCGAAAGCACCAACAAGAGAAAAAACTAAAGAAATCAAAGCAAACGGACAGTCCTAGCAAGAAAACCCAATGACTTGCAATTTCCATTTCTCGATCTGCTGTACCTCTTTTGTAAATATTGATGTGTGGAAGAAGAAAAAGAAAATTTATATAAAAATAATACAGACTGCAGATTCAAGGGCTCACACTTTTGATATTTCTTAGTAAATCTGGTTCATCCCATGTCATCTGCAATGAAGATTTGCAGATATATGTAAGCCAAAAACAAAAAAAAGAGATGGCAGATGTGCAGGCCAAGTAACAAACTATTGAATCAATATTAAAATCTACGGGATCTCATGCTAAAGGCATCAGATGCGTTGATGTTTTTTAGTTTTCGCGATCTGTGAATCATTTAAGAAAAATAAAATTACTGACGTTCAAAGACACATAAGCCAATTTTTGGTTTCTGGTCATTCAAAAATAACTGTAAATAAAATTATCATAAAAAATATTAATTTAAAAATTTTATGAATAGTTATTTTTCTAAGATTAATGGAGTCCAAATAAAATAATCCCTCGGTCCCATTTGTTTGCTTGTTATTTCTTTTTGGATGTCTCAAAATATTTGTAAGATTTCTAAATTTATACTTGTAAACAATTATTATTTATCATAATAACATTTATGCTCCTTCATTAAATGAATGATTTTTATTAATATTTTAATGAGTTAATATTAAAAAATGGCAAAATAACTTTTCTTGATTAAATTTTTAATATAAATATTTTGTCAAATTATGCAAACATAATGAAACAGAGAAATTAATATTCAAATCAACTATCAGTTAATGTAAAAAAGCTCAAAAATATAACTAACGAATCCACAACTATTTGAGACCTTTATCAGTTATTAGCTACATCAATCAGCCATCAACTACAAGAGTAAGTGGAATCAAACACCTTCAAATTGTTTGAAATTATTATAAAATGCAACCAGAGGTATTATTTTGTACTCCAGTCATTTAAAAAAAAGACAATCATTCTTTATAAATTATTAAAAATATTACAAAATATTAGTAGTCAGAGCTATTTATTTGTAATCTAATAACTTTAATCTTTTTTACAAATTTTTAAAAAGTATTATAAAATATTAGCAACCATAACTATTATTTTGAAATTCAGTAATGCTGTAAAAAAATCAAGTCTTTACAAACTTATTAAAAGTATTACAAAATACTATTAACCAAAACTATTATTTTGAAATTGACCGAATATATAATTTAATCTCTAAATTTTGACCAAAAAATCTTTATAGCATTTTAAATTTTAAAATCGACCTTGTGGCATTCTAAACTTCACTTTTGTTATATTCTCACGCCTCCTTACACTAAAACTAATTAATTTTAAAGTTATTGCCGTTTAATACGGAAAATATTAATTTGATGTGTGGTAACACAATTGTTGAAAGAATAATTTTTTACATTTTTAATAATGTAATAAATGTTTAATTGATCTAATTTTATAAATTAAAGTGTTCGATGAGCAAAAAAAAAAATTATTAAATTTAATTTTATAAATTAAAATGTTTAACATATTAAAATAAAAGTGAAGGATGCTATATAATTTTTATAAAAAGTATAAAAATAAATTTATTTATTCAGCCTTACATAATTACGTGACAAAATTTTACATCCCTTTGAAAACTCCACATCTTAAAACAAAATAGTATCAATTGAAGTCAACTCGAATCCGACTCTAGGATCCTGCCAAGCGCCCTAAAAGTGACGTCATATAAATGAGTTGGTACATGTGATATGTTAAAAATGGAATTCATGTTGGCTGAATAAAATGAAATTCACCACCGCAAGTCACGTTAGATATTTTAAACACAGTAATCATTATAAAAAAAAATATTCTTTCAATTTGCCCCATTTGGGCAATTTGGGCAATTTTTGATATACGACTTGCTATTTATTTTTGTTGAATTTAGTTAGGAATATTTCCAAATTAATTTACTGCTTTATTTGCAATTGAAGCTAATTAGATATTCTCCTTACACAAAAGTTTAATCGATACCCGAAAGGGCTAACTCAATTTTAATAAAGAGAATAATATAGTTAATACTTTATCTCCGTTCCATTTAGTGATATAGCAAAAAATTTATTAAGGAAAAACTCAATCAAAATGTATAATTTATAAAAATAACATATATAAAATATATTTAAGTGTTATTACAAAAATAAAATAAAATAAATTAAAATAATTCATTCTTTGTGTCGCTAAATTAATTAAATTATTAAATACTACAATTAAATTAAATACAATATGCTATTAGGTCGAATATTATAATTTAATATTAATTTATTAAACTCTCCAAATTATAATGCTTTAAAGAAACCAGCAATTATAAACTAAAAATTAGTTGTCTATGAAGACAAATAATTAAAAAAGGTACAAAATTATAAAAAATAAATCAAAATTTTAGGCATCAATCCACTAATTACGTATACAATGTATGAAAGCACACTTATCAAGACTTAATTTTATTGATTTGACCTATTACAGCCCTACAGGAAACATGTGTCTACGTATAGATTGAATCTACTAGATGGATCAATTGAATCTTTAAAATTGTTTCCTCAATTGTTAGGTTCGTATGTGTAAAATTAGCACCAAATTTTAATATTACATCTATCTTATGTGGCATCCACTAGATGTAGAAGGCCTAAATTTGCCTTTCAAAGTCAAAGATGGTCATCTGGCCCGAGTCAAACCATATGCTTTAGTAGGTTTTGATGGTGGAAGTCATTTAAATTAATTAAGGGTTGACTTTTCTTTTCTAGGGTTTATGTAGGGTTTGGGCCATGAACTTTGATTAATGAAATAATAAAATTAATTATCTATTGGTTTAAACCTTTTTCCCCCTTTGACATAGAATTAAATCTCCTAATCATGAGTTTAATGATTCTATTAATGATCATGTGCACGAGTCTGGGATTCAATCCAGAGGCATGTGACATGGCACGTGAGCATTGTAGAAAATGATGGAATTGCCTTTAGGTAGAAAGGAAATATATATTTTCTTAGTAGTTCGGAGTCAACTTATCAATATCTTAAGAGAATAATTAAAAGGGAAAAAGAATTGATATTTAGAGGATTTGTGAATTTAATATTATATATTTTTATGAAATTAATCTAATTTTAAGGTTTATGACTGTCTTTCTATACAGTAGTTTGTCGACTCAACATGAGTGACTGCTAATTTAATGCTTCAATTAATATTGAAGAAACAATTAATTTTTCTATAAATAATTAGAATTACCTATTTAAGATTTTTTACATATGGGATTTTTTTTTTTTCTGATGAATTGTTTCAAACATTGGCATCCCTTTCTTTTCTGTTATTTTTCTTTTGAAAACGATGTTACAGTACCAACCCATTATGTAACCTTAATAGGAAAAGTTGGTCCTCCATGGAAGATGCATAAAATTCCTTTGTCTAGACTACAAATATTGGATAATATATAGTTTTTATATATAACGAGACATTAATAATAGAGAATTCAAGAACACACTATACGGAAGCATTAGAGCTTCTTTGACTTGTTGCCATCCCTAGATTAATCCAACAGTGAAAAATATCAATTTAAAATTTAACAGTTGGACCCCCAAACTCATACTTAATATTTTTAACTTTGGCATTTGACTCTCCAACCATTTCCACCAAAACAAGTAAATCTCCAGTTGTTAAACAAGGTTATGATTAGTAATTTGAAATTAATTAATTGTGATGAGTTTGATTGATATGTATACCATGAAGCATCATATATATATATATACGCAAACATGTTTTTGCTTCATTGGAATTTGGAAGTCAAATGATGCCTTAAGTGACTTTGGATTAAGAAAGGTAAACATGTTTTTGCTTAATTGGTATTTAGAGCCCAAATGATTTCTTACTTAACATTTGAAAGGTACAAATACAAAAGAAATTGTCAAAAGTTATTCAAGGTTAGAATTTGTCGTGTATCATGCATGTTTGTTAAACACGTTTCGTATAGGCAAAAAAAACTGGCCTATTCTGTTGCTTTGGATACAAGCGAGCACAATCAATGCGGAATGTGCAACATCGGTAATTCTTTTATGTTCAGAGAAGTTATTTTATATTATAGTATAATTCATAGGGTTTGACTTTTCTTTTCTAGGGTTTATGTAGCGGTCTCGTGGGCAATCGACTTTGTGATTAGATGATATAGTAATGAGACACGGAGATGGAATATTATTATGTTGTCTTAGAAGACATCTGTTGTCGTACCCTGTATAGCTCACATA
This sequence comes from Jatropha curcas, assembly GCF_014843425.1. Next base: position 231,762 of record NW_023590921.1, on the reverse strand, counting down.
TTGCTGAAATTCTTGAGAATGGTATCTCTAAATCATCGAGTTACTACCCTGTATTCGACATTACACAGTAGAACCAAATAGGAGGTGCTCAAAGGCACCAAATTGTGCACTTGCATGTAGATCTGGGATTGCACCGAATCCCAGAGATGTCAACAGTCTGTGACATGGCGAGCTATTCGTGAGTATTTCATGAGAATTGATTGGATGAATTGCCTTAGGGGTATAATACGAGTAACATTGAGTGAGAATGAGTACATTTATTCTTAGTAGAGCCGAACGTTCTGTGAGTGCCAATCCCTTATGCATATGAGGATGCTTTCGTATAGAGACCAATAAAAAGGGAAAGAATTGATATATGGCAACTCTCAGTACGCGATGGGTCCGATTAGAATTATTGATATATTCTCATAGTTCTTTATTCATCTATATCTAGAGTTGGTTATACAGTCTTACTAAGCACTTAGTCTAGTCGGTCTGTGTACAACGTATAAACGAATGAGTGATATCCGACTACAGATCAATTGAGATGACTTCTGTGAAATTTTATATATGCTCAATTAATATTGAATTTGAAATCTATCATTAACTCCTCTTCTTAAAAAAATATTATCCTCTAGTATATTTTTACGTGAATCATAATAGATCTTATTTAACGGATACAGGAAGCATATCTATTTGAGTTTTATTATTTCGTGATCGACCTTTGTTTCAATATCATTGTGGCACCCCTTCGCTTCTGTATCTTTCATCCTTTCTTTTAGAAACGATGTTACACTAGAGTTACCACTTTAACACATTCATCACAGAGTATGAACTCGTTAGCAATGAGCGCAACGGAAAAATATTGGTCCAGCTTCAAAGAGACTGCATATCTAAATTTTCGCTTGTGGGTAACAAATGATTGGATAATGATGATAAGTGTATCTATGTGTGATATATACTACGGATGACATTAATAATAGAGAATTACGAGAGAAAACACAGCTCTTATATTGAAACAGAGCAAAGCATAGATATTCTTTATGTAACATTGTTTATGACCATTCAAATAATCTAATTTATACTCTAAATAAATGATTTTTATTGCACTATAAGTCCTTCAGGCGAAACATTTACAAGTCCGGCAACCAGAGTATAATTATATTTTATGAGTAGCATTAACTAGTTGGACCCACAGACTTTCTATACTTAATTCATTAATTTTTAACTTTGGCAATTTGACTCTCGCCAACCATTACTCCATCCAAATCACAAGTCCAAAATGTCGGTACCAGTTGTTAAAACAGGTTATGGAGTAGATATTATGAAAAATATAAATTAAATTGTGATAAGTTTGATGTAGAATAATGTATAAAGCAATATAGCATCATTAGGAGGGTGTTTAAATAAGTGTTTTACAATGCAGTTTATTTTATATTAAAGCAACTAGCATTGGTTTCGTTGCTTAATGGGCATAATTGAACCGTGAGAAATTGGACAAGGGAAAATGGAGTAAGCACATTGTTAAGTGACTTTTGGATTAAGACATTCAGTAGACATTCCAGCTTCTCTTTGAGCATATACAAGTGAATGGTTCTATGATTAATTTAGTCTATTATAATGGATGATCATCTTACTTTAGAGCATATTCGTAAATGATATCAACACATAGAAATATTAAACATTAAATTGAGTCAACGTTATTTATCATCTTATTTGGTTATTGAATATTTGTCGAGAGTGTACTCACATGCATGTATTGATAAACACGTCTAGCACGTAGTATCTGTAAAATATTAAAAACAAAATATATAGATATTCTTCACTTGACATGAGATTGTTAATGACGGTTAAAATATTTACCTAGTTATGTAAGTTTACTATGACCTTAAGTAGCTATTACCAATTATTATTAGACTGTGTTACCAAGCTACTTTCATGTTTTTTAAGTGATTATTTATACAGCGGAGAGACTCGTTATAAAGCTACGTACAAATATTTAAATTAAGCTACTTTCTGTTTTTTAAGTGATTATTTATACAGCGGAGAGACGTTTTAAGTAGGGGTTAATTAACTGTTTAGATGTCTCCAAAAATCAAACTTAAGACTACCAAAAATTTTTATTGAAACAAAAATATTTCTAACTATACATGGGGAAAAAAGAATATAATAAAAATAATTTATCGAACACTATTAATAACTGATAAAGTAGGATAAATGATACGCCGCTGGACATTATTAATATATAGGGCATGTTTGGAAATACTAGTTATTCTAGTAGTTGTTAGCTGTTAGCTTGTAGATGTTAGCAGTTAACTTGTAGATGTTAGTAGTTAACTGGTAGCTGTTTAAATAGTGGTTGAAAGTATTCGATAAAAACAACTGTTTGATTGGCAATAAATTTAAAATGATAAAAAAGGGCATTGGAATATTCACCTAAAATTTTCAATTAAATTTATTATGAAAATAATACTCACTAAACCTAAATTTTCAAAATTTAAGGGAGCAAAAATTGAAAAGTTCACTGTTTTATAAATAAAATTGAACATTGTTAATATTTTAGGGGATCAATATTTTTAATTTTTAATATTTATTTGAATTTAAATACCTTTTACTGTCAATTATAAATAAGGCAAACATAAAGATAATAAAACAAAACGCTTAATGTGATAACAAAAGGATTTTATATTAATTAAGAATAAGGATAAAGTTTGTAAAAAAATGTTTTAGTAAAAATAGCGAAAAAGCTAAACATCATGTAAGATAACGTTTTAGAAAACATTCTATAGATTTCTAAAAGTTATTGTATATATCAAGTTAATGAATACAATAATTTGGAGAAATAGAGTTTTGACTAGTTCAAAACACTAACGGTTACTGTAAACGCTATTACCGAACACGCCCATAATTGAAATAATATTTTTACTTGTTCAAAACACTAAACACTGCATAAAATTACTGTGGCATAGGGCTGGAGTTAGTTTTATTGCCGTTTATTAGAATTTTGTGAGTTGAATCGTGATGTTTAACTGTTTATTACAGTTTAATGTAAAAATTCAAGCTGATAGTTAATTGGAATTGAGATTTTTAGGTTTTTATTTTAAATAAAATTACAATAACTTCTCACTTTACACAAGTCATTTACAATGCATTATATATATATATATATAAAAGAAATAAATTAAGTAAATGATTTAAATTATTTTATATTAAAGGTAAGTCCAACTCATTATAATGTCATTTTAATGCATTGCCTTTCTTCGATTTTACTTTAGCATACTCTCATTTCCAGTCAAGAGATAGATTAATGGATAGATCCCCTTTCGGGGATGCCTTATAAGTCCCTAACGCATTGTTTGGATGAAGGGATAGGGATGAATCATAAAGTAAAATATAGAATAGTACGAGAAAGTATGATAAATGTCTTTTTGTATTTGTGGAAAATGTATGGTAAATGAAGATTTAATAATGATGTTTTGTTTGATTCGATGGCAGAGGAAGATAGTGTTAAATATAAATATTATGAAAATACCCTTTTCATAGAAGATTTATAAATATAATTATGGATAAATTTATAAATTAAAATTTTAACCATGCTTACAGCTTAATTCGAGGTGTTGAAGACTGAGGTGTTTAGACGGATTTTCAACGCCTCAAATGAGTTTTGAAAACTCAAACTCTCTTCACAAACGACTAAATAATCATCTTCTACCTAACTTTACTCTCTAAACCTATCAAATAACCTCCTTCCAAATAATCTGTAAAGGAAGGGGAAGACCCTTCTTATTAGAGTTAGAAGGCACTTACGAATTAATAAATGAACTACTAAGTGAATATGATTAATTACTTCTAGACCCGGATTCTTAATATGAAATCAGAGTTTGGGACCGAACATCTGTTGTATTAGATAAATATAAATAAGTAAACCCAACTTATTATAACCTAAGCCCTATATTCTTACCGTATAATTTCATAATAAATATAACATATTAATTCTTGTAAAAAAAAATACAAAATATAAATTATTTAAGATATTTTGTTTAATTAAAATTATCTCTTTGGCGATCCACAACATATGTAGCTGAGAAATTATTAACAAATAATTTTTTTTAGGAAAACAAATAAAATTTTGACTTAACAGTAATAAAGTCATTTCTAAAATATCATAGAGCTGCGCATTAAACGTAACTCAGTGGTATATTTGCATATACCACCTGACATAACTTAACGGTAATAAAATTATTTCTAAAATAAATAAGTGCATGTACAACCTGACAAGACCCAGATTCGAGCCACCCTCTCAAAAAAAAAAAAAAAAAAAAAATAAATCAAAATAAAAATTTGGAATAAATATATTAGAGAAAACAAAATATTAAATATGTAAGACTTAGGACAGTAATTAAAGTCATTTCTAAAATTAGATCAAGAGAACGCTGCGCATTAACAAGTTAACTCAGTGTGGAATAAACAAATTTAATTCTGGCACATATACCAACTGACAAAAAAAAACTATATAAACGATAAAAAAATTATTATCAAAAAAATAAAATAAGTGCATGTACAACCGCTAGAACAGACCCAGATCGACCAACCACACTCTAAAAAAAAAAAAAAACAACGTGACCTAGAAGATTATTTAAAAAAAAAAAAAAAAAAGATGAAGATTAGTTAAAAACATTGAACACACATGACCTCAAAAAAAAAAAAAAAAAAAAACAACGTGCCCTAGAGTTATTTAAAAAAAAAAAAAAAAAAGTTGAAGATTAGTTAAAACAATTGAACCAAACATGCCTCAATTAGTTAAAGACTTCCTAACTTTTTCAAACTCGGTTTCTTCTACTATGATTCTCTGCAAATATCTAATGGCAAATCACCTGAATGTATAACAATATAGACTTGACCACAATTAAATATGATAAATAAAAGTGTTTCACGTTTCCAATCTTTTTCTGCAACCTTTTTCTTCCATTCTTGAAAAAGCGATCGACCAATTAAACTCTCATCAATTGATTAATTATTACCCATTTTGGAAGCAAATTGATTAATTAGTCTAAGTTAAACGGATTATTCTTTTGCATTTCTCTGCAACTTGCGCAAGTTTGGCAAAACCCCATTAACGAGCTTTGCTGCCATGTTCATCAACGTATCTACATGCAAAGTCAACCTTCGCCAATATACCCATATATGTATATATAAATATGCATTATTCGTACTCTAAATATTTAACGGCTAATATATACACTTTGCTTTCTTCTTCCTTGACTCTCCAAGCCAGCCTTTATAAGTTACTAAGCCATCGACATATAGTTTTGGTGTGAGTTTGAGGTTTTCTTTACGCCCTTTAGCATCTTTTGCTCAAGAAGAAAAGTTTCTTTCAGTACCATATATGTCTTTTGGTCAATTTCTTTGAAAACAATCAAGGTAAGTGTGTTATATGACTATCTTGTTTGTTTTTATTTTTAATTTTTTAAATTAATTAAAGTTATTAGCCTGGAGTGTTAGTAAACTTTGAGATTTTTTGAAAAGAAAAAAAAAAACAGACAGGATTGTTACTTGATTATGAAAATACAGATCTGAAGATGGTGCACTAATTACCATTTTATGGAGAGATGCTCCTGAGTCCTGACCTAAGAACTTTGACATTTGGGTTATAAATGTTTTTCATTTGTCTAACTATATAGTCAATATCTCTATTGGGATTTGGGTTTTAAAAGACTTAAAACCGAAATTTCAGAGAATTTTGAAGTATTTTTTTGATTGGTTTGTAGTACCGGTAATATGTGTGTACAGTGCCAAAAACGCAAGGGCAGCCCTTTTATGCGGCATCAAAACCGGCTTTAAAATGGTGTGGAGATGTAAGGAGTAGTGAAAGGAACGCGTTTAATGAACAAAAATCCTACTTTATATAAGAAAACTTTATTAATACTAAAACGGTTTTAGCCATGTGAAGCTTTTGTGCATTTTTCATGGGGTGCTTCTCTTGCACTTTTTTTTTTTTTTAATAGAAAACTACCTTTTGTTTTATATATAAATACACAGGCACAAGATCCATTGCTCCTCCAACTTTCAACAAAAACGTCACAAACTTCTCCAATTTAAATATTTTCTTAATTTAATACTAGTTTCTTTTCCTATTTTCTCTCATTTTGAGTTAGAGTTCTTTGAATCTTTCCTCAGTAAAAGCTGATTCTTTTCATGTTTAAACAAAGATTGTGATACTAATTAACAATTCTTGATTAGTATCAAAAATAATTATCAAGTTTGGAATTTGGTTAGTGTCAAGCTTAAATTGCTTAATTAGACTCCCAAGCTTTCTTCTTTTCTTCATTTTTTTTTGGGGGGGGTTTGTAGAGTTGATGAAATGTTTGACTTTTTTTTGTCTTCTTGCAGGTTTAACATTGTTTGTTATTGAATTCAAGAAATGGGTATAATCAGAAATTCTTCAATGAAAAATGGGGATTATTTAGAAGGGATGATCAATGAATATGTTGGAGGCAGAGCTAAGTTGAAGGCTAATAAGAGTATATCAGCTAGGCTTGTTACTGCTCTTACTTGTCTGCAATTTGCTTTTGCCGTTTATGCTACTTTCTTACTATACTATATGAGTCCTGCGGTTGATTTAAGAACAAAACCAGATTTTGCCTGGGCAACAAGATTTGCACAACATTGGAAAGAGTTCATAGTTCCACCCCATGTTATTGGAAGATACCAAGATTCTGCTTCTCTCGTCGGAACTGAAATTCAACCCATTAATCCATCAGAAGTATGTGAGCATGAAAAGATTGATTTTGAGCAGAAGAAATCTAGTGATGTTCAAATGATCAAGTTGAAGACAGAGTTATATAAAGAGATATTGGATTTTCAAAGTAAGTCCATTGGTACAGAAACTTTGTCTGAACTAATGTCAATGAAATCTAAATGGGATTTGCACGGTCCGAATAAACCTAAAGTTACAGTTATCTTAAACCATTTCAAAAGAAAGACACTTTGTGCACAACTTGATTCTTTGCTTCAACAGACACTTCCTTTCCACCATGTTTGGGTTCTTGCATTTGGAAGTCCCAATGAGGTCTCACTTAAAAGAATTGTACAAAGTTATAATGATTCAAGAATCAGTTTCATAAGTTCAAGCTATGATTTTAAGTACTATGGAAGATTTCAAATGGCTTTACAAACTGAAGCAGATCTTGTATATATTGTTGATGATGACATGATTCCTGGAAAGAAAATGCTGCAGATTTTGTCGCACGTAGCAGGAACTGAGAAGTATAAGAACTCAGTTTTGGGCAGCATTGGAAGGATCTTGCCTTTCAGGCAAAAAGACTTTACATTTCCAAGTTATCGAAAGTTTCGATTTCTTTGCTTCAACAGACACTTCCTTTCCACCATGTTTGGGTTCTTGCATTTGGAAGTCCCAATGAGGTCTCACTTAAAAGAATTGTACAAAGTTATAATGATTCAAGAATCAGTTTCATAAGTTCAAGCTATGATTTTAAGTACTATGGAAGATTTCAAATGGCTTTACAAACTGAAGCAGATCTTGTATATATTGTTGATGATGACATGATTCCTGGAAAGAAAATGCTGCAGATTTTGTCGCACGTAGCAGGAACTGAGAAGTATAAGAACTCAGTTTTGGGCAGCATTGGAAGGATCTTGCCTTTCAGGCAAAAAGACTTTACATTTCCAAGTTATCGAAAGTTTCGATCGAAGGAGGCTGGTTTATACCTTCCGGACCCTGCTTATGATATAACAATTGATAAAATTGTGCAGGTAGATTTCCTTTCCAGTTCATGGTTTTTATCTGCAGAGCTTGTTAAGACACTTTTCGTGGAGGCGCCAATGACTTTCATGACCGGAGAAGATCTGCATCTGAGGTATGTACATTGCAGATTATTTCTATCAGCTAGCACCAGTAAAAACTGTTTCTGAAAATAAAATATGGTAATTAGTAAATTTTAGCTCTGTTACTTTCCACGAGTGTTAATGATTATTTTCACAAGTTACCTGAATTTTTCGGTACTATACATAATCTAATAATAAATTGGTATAAAAGTAGCAGATAGTTTTAAGTATTCTATTTTATCAAAATTATGCAATTCTCGGAAATTGAATTACCTGGGTTTGATGGTGACACAATTGAAGTTATATTGGGTTGGTAACCTGTTCAATTATATAGATATATATTTAAACAACTTAATTATAATATTAAAGCAGAAACAATGGGAAGCAAGCCTTTGCAATCTCCAATGTTACTTTGATTACGTGTAGAAATATATTAGATTAATGGTTCAGTTAAATAAAAAAAGACAGGCAACTGACTTGATCTAAAGTGCAGATTAAGTTGAAATTTGACTTGGCAAGCATTTAAAGTGTTAATTATCCTCTCCAATGAGTTTCTATTTAATGCAATGAATGAATTTTCAATGCTGGAATCTTCTTAGCCTGACATTTTTCTAAAATATGCAGTCAACTTTCAGTTTATTAACATATTTATCAAAGGCAAAATGCTAATGTTAATATAATATTTCCCATCTCAAGATGGGTATAAAGATTTGTATATCTACTAATTTGTCTGTTCTAAATTATCTACTCTTGCATACAATATGCATGTTTAATTTCCTGGATAAAGCACAAAAAAAGGAAAAACCTTAGTTGGAAATAGCACTTCCTTTTTAAGATTCCCTGTAGCACTACATGCACATTATTGAGCACTAGTTTGGTGTAGAACTAGAAAAACTTTCAAGTTTATCTTCAATAGAGAGTGCTGAATGAGGTGATATTAATTAGCATTAATCATATACAATTGGTATATAATATAGAAATTTAAACAAGATTAGATATAATTTGTGACTTATTTTCCCTCTTGGTTTTTAATAACCAAATTAAGATAAGAATAACTCTCAAGTCTCAAGCCATTGTTAATTTGTTATCAATTAATATTAAATCATTTCATATTTTGTATCAAAAATATGCAGTTATCAGCTTCAGAAGTACAGAAATGCAGGCTCATTTGTTCTTCCAGTTGACCCGAACGACAAAGAAACATGGGGTGACAGTGAGCATAGACTTGCTTATGTTTCTGAAACAACTGTAATTTTCAAAGACATTGTTCAAGTCCGAGATGATCAATGGTGGAAAGCACTTTCTACTGGTTATGTGACTCAATGGGCTGCAATGTACCCTCAAAAAATAGATGCACTTTTTTACGCACATTCTGTCGATGAAGTTAAAGCACTTGCACCCCTTCTCGAAAAGTTCAGGTCTACTGTTGGAAAAAAGGCCTACATTGTTGTTTCTGGAGGAAATTTTTGCCCTTGCGAAGATGCTGCAACTGCTCTAAACTGGCCTAAGTTGGTATGCAAGGAGCGAAGATTCAAGATATTTGATTTGGATGTTGGAAAGCTGTCAGGAATTTCGAACTCTGAAGTGCCAGTGGTGCAAGCAGTTTATTCAAGCATGAAAGGACTAATCAAGATTCATAATCCCAGTGTGGTAATAACAGTAGCAGATATTGATCCTGATGTGAAGAAAGCTTTGAAAATGGCAACAGAGACCAGTACTAATGTTACAACAATGGTCCTCTTGCCAAGGACTTCCATATCAAAGGTTCTCTGGATGGCTGACCTGAGATCGACTGCTTTGCCAAGTAAGAATTTTGCATACTAATTTTACCATATTAAATTGCTAGTTTTGTATTTACAACTGAAAAGCTAAACTAGGACAACCATACTGATTGATTAACTTGCTTATGCAGATTGGAATAAAATGCGAATTTCTGTTAACATAATCACCCAAAATCGCTCTCCATCCTTAACAAGACTTCTCAATTCACTGAGAAATGCATACTATCTTGGAGATGAAATTCCTATCAGCTTCAACATGGACAGTAAAGTAGATGCAGCAACAATAAGGCTTGTAAATTCATTTAATTGGACTCATGGTCCAAAAACTCTAAGAAGGAGAATCATCCAAGGAGGCCTAATAAGAGCAGTTAGTGAAAGTTGGTATCCTGCATCAGATGATGATTTTGGTCTCCTACTCGAAGATGATATCGAAGTTTCTCCATACTACTATCTATGGATTAAGTATGCTCTCTTAGCCTATCACTATGATCCTCAAGTTTCTTTCCCTGAACTATCCTCCATTTCTTTATACACACCTAAATTGGTTGAGGTTGTCAAAGAAAGGCCTAAATGGAATCCGACCGAGTTTTTCAAAAGAATCCATCCAAATACACCATATCTCCACCAACTACCTTGCAGTTGGGGTGCAGTGTTCTTCCCTAAGCAGTGGAGAGAATTCTATGTTTACATGAACATGAGATTCACCGAAGATGCAAAGGCGAACCCGGTTCAGATTCCCAAGTCTAGAACAAATGGATGGCAAGCTTCATGGAAAAAGTTCCTAATTGACATGATGTACCTTAGAGGCTATGTTAGTCTTTATCCAAATTTTCCAAATCAAGCAAGCTTCTCAACTAACCATATGGAACCAGGAGCTCATATTAGTGCAAAAGACAATGTTGTTAGGCATGACAAGGCAGATTTTGAAGTTCCATTGTTGAAGGAAGATTTCAGAACTTTCTTGCCTAATTTCAAGTTGCCTCCAGCATCAAAATTGCCATCACTGAACTTGTTTAACCAACCAGTTTCGCTTAAGGGTCTTAAAGCAGCAGGAGCTAAGTTGGGGTCAGATGTGCTTAGATGTGATAATGTTACAGAAATTGTGTCTGTTGATCATGAAACAGGTCTGCCAGTTCGCTGCATGAAATTCTGATTACTTGAAAAGAAAAGAGAACCGCTGAGATTTGATCATTCTTTGTACCTTTGAAAAAGATAAGTTTCCTTGTAATGTTTTTTCTTTAATTTTGCTTTGTTCATACATGATTAGTGGAGCAATTAAGTGGAGGAAACAGTGGTATTCAAAGGTGGGAACTCTGTTTCTTCCTTAATTTCCCCATCTAATGGAAGGGGAACAAGAATACAAGGAGAGAAAGATGGGATTGTGTCATCGTATAAAGCCAAAAGTGGCTTTTCCTTCAATTGTCTCCAAAACAAGAAAAAAAGAAACAAAATTTGATTTTCTTTAATTAGCGGCTGTTAACTCGTATCTTGTTATGTTTTTGTCTGCTTTTGTCAATTCCTAAATATTATACTTAGCTGTTATAACAAACAATAAGCATTTTCATTTAATTGAATTGTAAGTTAGAATGGAATTAATAACCATATGGTATCACTTATAAAGGTTTTTTACTCTTCCGACAAGAGTGCCTACCCGAGATCGAACTTATATTCTCAACTTCACAGGTATTTAGGTTTTTTATCACCCAATTAACACCTTATCGATAATTAATACATTTTTTTAACATACTTTTATATTGATATTAGATTTTTTTCAATGAGAAAAATTCTGCAAATGGTCATATAACTATTATAAAATCTTAATCTCATTCTAAATTGTTTTAGGGAAAATTAAATTACACAATATGCAATTATATTGGGTCTAGCTCTTTATGATGTCCCGCTGTCTATCTGGGCTAAATTTTTATGCCAATAATTCTTGAGGAAAGAAATATTGAGCCAAAGCACGACTCGGTTGGCATCAACACTAATTCAAAAACTACCTTCCAATTTTGATCAATAAAATATAGCATCGTTCAAAAAGGGTAAACAAAATAAACACTATGTTTTTAATAGATTTGTTTTTATTTCAATAATTTATTAAAACCACAATTGATAATCTTAATGTTATTCACCAGTTTCCATTGGTGTCTCTTAAATCCATAAAGCAACTTTTTCATTTAATAATAAATATAATTATGTGAATAACAGCTAAAACATATATAAATAATGAATGACTTTGGATCTATTTGGTTCAATTATTTATATCAGCGGATAGTTGATAGCGATTGATGATTGCTGGTGACTTATTACAATTAGCCAATGATAAACGTTTTTGTTTCTTAAAATTTTACAAACAGTTGCTGTTAAAATATAAAATGAGCATTAATGATATAATAGTTTTTGTATATTATGATGTATAATGTATAATGTATAAATATTTTTATTTTAAAGTGAATATATTATTTTTTATTTTAATATATTAATTAAAAATTTTTTAAATTTTTAAATAACCATAATTAAAATGATTAATAAAATTATATCCTAAAAATTTATTAGCAATTATTTTTAAAAATTTTAAAATAATATAAATAAAAATTTTTTAAATTTTAAATAACCATAAATAAAATGATAAATAAAAAATATTAATCTAAAAAATTTTATTAGCAATTATTTTTTTAGGTTAATGAATCGAAATATAATATAAAACAAATTAGCGACCAATTGATTAAAAAAAACTCCAGAACATAGTCTATGGAATCAACAACTGATTGGAACTTCTATCAGCTATTAATTGCTGATTAAAAAATGCTTATCAAATACATTAATTGTTGGGTACGACTTTAAACTTAATTATTAGGTACAAATCAGCTATAAGCTCTATGTATCAATTGAATCAAACTTTCTTTTAATTGGTATTTCTACTAAGTTTCATGTTAGGGTCCTATCCATAGAATGTATGGTTAATAAATATGATAAATGTCCGAATGCATAATTTTTCCACTAAATTTTCTTCAAATTGTCATTTGTGCCTCTTAACTTTTCGAGGGACCACTTGTATCCCTTAACTCGTTTTTTTGTAACTTTTTTACCCCAGAGCAAATTGAAACTTTTCCGTGAATTACACTTGCATTGACGTATCATAAATAGTTGAAATGTCATCATTTGAGATGTCACGTTAGTTTCCACATGTTCAAAACTGACGAGAAAGAGAAAAACAAAATTTTAATTGAAAGATCACAACAACTGAGATGAAAGATCAACTTTTTTTTTTGAAAAATAAAATTAAAAGAAACAAAAATCTATTTTAAAAAAAAATCATTACTTGCGAAACGAAGAATCTCAAGATGAGGAGAAGTTAGAAAATGAAGCAATCTCAAGATGAGGAGAAGTTAGAAAATGAAGCAGTATCATAATTTTTCAAAAAAGTAACATGATTCACCATTAATGGAGGCCAAGAACAAAGCAGAGCAGCTAAAATCAAGAAAAACAAGAAGCACCTGCAAAAATTTTTTTATACTTTTGGATCTGGTTGGATTGAATATGACTATTTCAAAATTCCATGATACAAATTGCATGCAAAATTAAAGAAGATAACATGCCTAAAAGATGAAACTTTGATAGAAATTTAAGGTAATTAAGAGAGATTTAAGAGGCAAAAGAAAAATTATGGAATTAGAGAGATTTAAAGGAAAGTAAAGGATTTATCAAATTTAAGTTGAAAAGGGATGGAAACAAACTTAGATTATATAGAATCAAGAATCTATAAGATGATGATTTTGGTTTTGCTCTCTTTTTTTTGCTATCTACATGTGTCATTTTCGTGTAGAGATGACCGAGTTTTGTGAAGAAAAAAAGAAAGAAGGATGAAGAAGATAGATAAAAAGGAAAATTGAAAGAACAAGATTGAAGAGAAAGGTAAAGGAGTCCAAATATGACGTCATTTAAGCCACGTCAGATAATTATCAGAATATCACGCTTTAACTAGCGTTTGAAGTCACGCTAAGCCTTCCTAGCATGACAAGGGGTAAAAAAGCTAAAAAAACACTAGTTAAGGGGCATAAGTGGTCTCTCGCAAAATTAAGGGGCACAAATGACAATTTGAAAAAAATTCAGAGAAGAAATTATGCAATCGTCCTATGATAAATGTACTGCTAAAACTTTCAGTTTTACTATATTTTACGCTTCATTTCTATGTTAATTTTTTTTTAATTTTAATAAGAGTAAAACAATTTCATAATTTAGTTTAACAATTTGTTCTAGCGGATAATTAATAAATGTTGGGTTGAATGATGATAAATTTCATAATAATAAAAGTTGAATTGTGTTACTAAATTTTTCTTATAAATTTTAAATGTAAAATTACATATTAACACAAGAGACTTTAACATTTGATTGTGTATGGTATATAGTTATATAGCCATATATGCATGGATTCCATATGAATCATTTTGGTATGAAATATGATTGTGATAATAATTAACATGCTACATAAAGATTTTAAGCTAGTTAATGGTATATAAAAGGCAAGCAGTTAAGTCTAGCCTTACTTTGTTTTTTTTTAAACCACCAGTGTCCGGACTGAGATCGCTTATTCCGATTTGGAAATTTAATCACAGTTAAGACTTTTTCTTCCTCTTGTCCCGACTAGCCTTGCTCATTGTTTAATGAGTAATGAATTGATTATATATTTATATATGTCAATATTTGTTGTTCTCATTGTCCACTCACGGTAAGTTATAAAAAAAATTCATAATTTTTTTTTTTAAACTAATTCATAATTTTGTTGAAATAGAAAATTAATAATTAAGTCCAACGTGGCACATAATAGTTGGCCTTAAAAAGAGCCAAACAACAGCCACGTCAGCTTCTTATTTCAATGGAAATTCAAAATTCTGGGCGGGGCAATATTGTCACATAAAATATTCAGTTTCCTTTCCTTTTTTTCAAATCATATTAAATATATATTTTATTCATTTAATTTCCAGTATCTGCATAGAATAGAACCGGTGTATTCAAATCTCTGTCTCTCTTCTTATATATACAAATACGACTGCTTCCCTCTCGCGCTTTTTGTGTCTCTAAAATCTCTACATTGATCGATTGAAGGAAGTAAGTTTCCAAACCCTAACATCTGTACTATTTGATTGCAATTCTTTTGCTACATTTCTGGTTTTGTTTCGTCTTGTTTTCGATTTTTCTTTTCCGGTCTTAGTTGATCGATTGTTTGGTGGTTTTTTGCCTGCATTTGAATTTTGTATTTGAGGCAATATAATTCTTTGAATTTTCCTTTGTCATATCTCATATTTTTCTTTTTCCAATTAATATCAGATCAAGTTTGTTTTCAGTGAATCAAAATGTTTTGTAATGAACAACTGGGAAATGGTCAGCTCTGTTACTTTTATTCTTCTAGTGGTAATGAGTATGGCTTTACCTATCTTATAGGAAGAGTGTAGCAATGTGTATAAGTTTGTTTGTTGATAGGTGCATGGTTATTTCAGGGTAAAAAGACTGGTCTAGAAGTTTTGTTAGAAAAATTTCATGAAATCTGACTGTTTTTTGTGTTTTGTAGTTAAATTTTTTTTTTTTTAATATAAGGTAGAAACCATTTCTATGGCACTTTAATTTTGATGTGTTTGGTTGCCTACTCTGAAGCTAAAATAATTGTGCATGTCAGGGTTTATATGCTTTATTGAATATCTGCTCTGCCTTCTTGAAATTGAAGAGTGCAACGTTTGTCCCAAAACATGCTCAAGGTTGTGATTTCTTTTTCTCAGCATCTGATCTTTCTGACTTGAGTGTCAAGAAAAAAAATGCATAGCAAGATGGGATCCATACTCCGCAGGTTTTGCTTAACTGTAGTTTGATTTTGGGAAGTAGCGAGCATATTTTTTTACTTCTAGTGTTCTAGCATTCTCCTGGTTCTTTTATCTCAAGATTAGTAATATTGTAAATGTAGCACTAAGATCAGTTTTCCAAACTACCTTGATTCCTCTCTTGTTTTACTTGCAGTGGACATTCTAGGAAAACAAATGAGAGTACCAGGCTCGTTGTCACTGCAATTCTGGGAGCTGTCTTTGGATTTGTTGTTGGTATTTCATTTCCTCCAGTTTCTCTTACCAAGGTTTGCTCACCTCCACTAGAACTTTCCTTTATCAAAGGAGAAACCTGTCATCCGTTTGATTTTTTTTTTCCGCCAACTATTGCAGATTCACATGCCTTCAGGCCTTGTATCAACTTTTGATCTACCCTTTACTGATGAAAGTAGGAGCAGCAAACCTATTCCCAGGGTACTTATGGGGCTTACTCTGGACATTTCCTTTTATATAATTATTTTTATGCATAGATTTATTAACTACTTTTTCCAAGCTGAGCCCATGATATGCCATGGATTGCTTGTTTGCTTCCAGATTTATGTCCCAAAAAATCCTCGTGGTGCAGAGTCATTACCCCCAGGAATAGTTGTGCCAGAATCTGACTTTTACTTGCGCAGATTATGGGGTGAACCTAGTGAGGTATGTTAAAAATTCAAGTTCTATAACAAAAATGCAAGTGATTATGCTGAACTCTTATTACCTACAATTGAGAGGGACTGCTGGAGTAAGCCAGGTCTACTTACATCTCACTGTTGTTCTACCAAGTAAAGTTGAATGGGAATATAATTATCTGGAATTTTGAATGACTGATGACCTTTTGGAATTGGATGTCAAGTTATAAAAGCAACTAATTCTTGTAGTTTTTTTAATGGCTGTTTGCATGTATGTATTCATGATTGCACACCAGCACTACATTTAAATAATGCTAAATGCAACAATTGGGAATATGTATTCTATGGCCCATGTAATTTTGACGCGTGACGGAACCATATACTTGAATGGACAACATATGTGCATAATACATGCATGTTCTAATAGATAATTTGTATCGAAAGGAAAGAATGGGAAAGGAAAGGTGAATTGGATATGTATTTACGTATACTCTTACTGTATCTTACTCTTTCAATATGTCTATATCTATGCTTAATAAATTGGAACACATTGTTTTGGATGACCACCATTTATTGAGGAGAAATGTAATTTTCACATAAGTCTTGCAATGGATGTCATGGAATTTGCAGGATCTGAAGAAGAAGCCAAAGTATTTAGTGACATTTACAGTTGGTTATGATCAGAGGGAAAACATCAATGCAGCTGTTCAAAAGGTTAATGCACAAACTTTTTACAGTCCCTTTTTAATTGTTTTTATTCTCCCAGATACTAAAGCTTTTTTTTCCCATGTATTTGTATTAGTTTTCTGATGATTTCACAATTATGCTTTTCCACTATGATGGCCGGACAAGTGAATGGGATGAATTTGAGTGGTCAAAAAGTGCAATCCACGTCAGTGTAAGAAGACAAACAAAATGGTAAAGTTTATGTATGGTTTAAATAATTGGATATGAAGATTTAGCTGAGTTGAGTATTGACGTTCTAACTCTACAGTTTCCGGTAGGGAACTTTAAATGCAGAATAAGAATTTTTATACTGCGCTAAGTTGCTCTTCTGCTTTCTGCTTTGTTGAAGCTGCTAAATCTCATGGTCATGCATGAAGTTAAATACAATTTTCTAGCCTGCTCTCATTCATGCCATATACGTTTTTCAGGTGGTATGCAAAGAGGTTTTTGCATCCTGACATTGTAGCTGCTTATGAATATATTTTCATATGGGATGAAGATCTTGGGGTGGAGCACTTCAATGCAGACAAGTAAGTTAAAACTTGTCATATTTCTGCTGAACTCAACTGTTCCTTGCTTCATTTCTTTTTTTTTTTTTCCTTATTAATTTACTAGGTATATTGAGTTGGTTAAGAAACATGGTCTGGAGATTTCTCAGCCAGGTCTTGAACCCAATAATGGACTTACATGGCAGATGACAAAGCGGATAGGTGACAGTGAAGTTCACAAGTACTTTCTGTCGAATAAACTCAGTGGATGAGGTTTTATTATATCTTATAAAATCGTTTACTTCACCTTTTAAAGAGATGATCTTTGGATTGGACAGGATTACACAGGAGAAAGCAGGGTGGTGTAGTGACCCACTTTTGCCTCCATGTTCTGCGTATGCTTTCTCTCTCTCTACCTCTGTGTGTGTGTGTATGTGTCTATCTACATTCACATGTACATGTGAATATTTTCTAATGTGCTTTTGTTCATTCAGCTTTGTGGAAATCATGGCCCCTGTGTTTTCTCGGGAGGCTTGGCGTTGCGTGTGGCATATGATTCAGGTATATTCTATTCTATGATTGTGTAGCTAGGTTATATAGAGCATGGTACATGCTTTGCATTAACTGTAAAATTTTAGAAATTATGGTTCAATTCTAAGTTCATCCCTTTCAATAAGTAATTCACTGTTCTTTATTCCCAGTCTTCTTTAATAAGTGCATGGGAGAGGTAAAGATCAAGTGTTCGTAAGATGCATGAGCACGGCCTGTGTGATCAGTCTATACATGATTTTTGTTCACCATTTTTCACTTTCTAGTTTCTTTTCAAAACAATAATATATAATGTGCTTGTAGAATGATTTGGTGCATGGATGGGGACTGGATTTTGCTCTCAGAAGATGTGTAGAGGTAAAAGTTTTCATCTATGGCCTTTTTCCTATTTGTAATTGATGAGAAATTATTTTTTTCAATTAGTACCTTCATATTCGGAAGATGACGCTACCATGTTGATGATGCCTGTTGATGTTATAGTGAAGGATCAGTCAAATTTTCCTGTAGGCTTATTACTTTTTTACCTTCCACCACTATATTCCCAAGGAGATTTGGTAGCCCATTGAAATATTTTGTTGGAAAAAGAATATGTAAAGCATGTATGTGTAATAAATATGATAGTGTGCGTCTCAGTTTCAGATTACACGCTTTTGGAAACCCAACCCTTTCAAAACGCAGTTTAGAGTTAAATGATTGAAATACAAGAATGACCCTAGTCCTTTGTCCATCTGCTTCTTTGTGTGCATACAAATCCATGCTTTTGCATCTCTTTCCTCAGCACCTTTTTTTTTTTTTTTGAGTCTTCCTTAAGGGAACTAGAGTATATTTATCATTGAAGTTAGATGGTTCTCCAAAATTATACTTCTTTTAATTTATGTCAAGCAAGTTTCCTTTTGAGTAAACTGTGAAAGCCCCTTAATAACTTTGTCTTTGATTCGCTACTTCCGTTTTGAATCGAGTTCTTGTTATTGTTGCTTTGCTTTACAGCCTGCACACGAAAAAATTGGAGTGGTTGATTCACAATGGATTGTTCATCAAGTTGTTCCTTCTCTTGGGAATCAGGTGAGCAACTACACTAGACCAGGCATAGTTCCAATTCAGAACCTGGATCAAACCAGTTCTACAAACCAGAATTAGCCCCTCCTAGGAAACACGAAAAAAGACCAATACCAGCTGAAACTGCAAACCGGGTAGATTGGTTTGAACCATTGCTGGCCCTAGCTATGTGAAGGTTATGTTTGCTTCACTCTAGATTTAGGATATTTTTAATAAATGATGTTTTGTTTAAGTATAGTTTTTAATAAAACCAACAAAACCAATTTAGTTATTTAAAAGATAAACTCGGATGAGGATTATTTGGTTTTAGACATCCATTTCTATTTGGTTTTAGAACCAAATTGGCAATGATAGTTCTTTCTTCCATGGTCTGTTGTGTTATAAACAAAATGCAGTCCGTGAATGATGGAGCCAAGATGTCACTTTGTGAAATCTGAGCATGGAACTAAATCACAGGGGAAGTTAATTTCTTTCTGGGGACATTGATCCCTTATGTGGGTTATTTGTGGTTAAACTTCAATCATTTTGAAAAGCCCCTATATGTTTCTTTTGGAACTTTATCAAAACTATCAATCTAGTTGGTTTCAGTCTCACATTCTTAGGATAAGCAGCTTTTCCTTTTCAAAGACAACAATAGAGCATCTTTTTACCTTGCATACTTCATTATGAACATTTTTTTACTCTGGTATCTCCTTGCTTGTTTATCCTTGTTTGTATCTTGGTTATGGTCTCACTACTGTGAATTCTTTTGCAAAATGTTTAGGGAGAGTCTGAAGATGGAAGAGCTCCATGGGAAGGGGTATGAATATTGAACATTCTAAAATTATATTAGATCCATAATTTGATTTTTTTTTTATGAATATAACACCTATTTTTCCTTTATGGAATATAAACAAAGTTCTAAAGTACATTTTCCTTCCCTTGCATATATTTTTTTTCCCCTTTCCTATACTATGGACAGGTGAGAGAAAGGTGCAGAAATGAATGGGCTATGTTCCAGAATCGTCTCACAAACGCTGACCAGAAGTACCGAACTCGGATTACCAGAAAATGATTTTTGTATCTTTGCGGTCCTTTTCTGAGCTATATCCTTGTGTATCCTATAAAGTATTAAAGTCCTCCTCTTTAGGTTCATGTCGTGAAATTGGTAGGACATTTTGCAGTTACACAGGAGAAGAATTTTTCTCCTTTTGGTATATCATATATGTTTCTCTCTTTTTTTTTATCATGCCGGCTTTGTGATCATATAACTGATATTTTGTATAAAATATTTATACAACAGTTTAGATTTATGATCTAGCTTCTGTGAGGTATCCGATTTTCAGAAACTTCACTTCCGACGATATCTTTTGTAGCTGCTGCTTCTGTGCTACTTTTATGATCTTATATTGTAAAGATATGTAAAGGAAAATTTTGGTTGACCTGAACTTTACAGGGATGGGGACTAGACTAGGTGTGTGGTCAAAGCTGACTATTGGCTCATGCCTAAATTGTATAAACCCTAACTTTGTGCAGAAATTTCAGTTTTGAACATGATTTCTTGGGCTGGGAAATCAATACAAGAGGCCTTCCTCTTAAGTCATTACTGTCATGACAGCTGCATGAAGATGTAAGTGGTCAGGATTCAAAATTATTCAAGAGCCCATGATCTATGGTTGTCATCCAGTACTATATAATATACTATCGGGAAATAAATCAACTCGTAGTAAGGATAAGAAATCATAATGCAAATTTATTATTATAAGCATGCCAATGGAACCCGAGATTTTTAGGTCCTAAAGCATCACTCTTTGCTATTGGGCTGAGAGATTATTTGCATTTATATTTAAGTACTCGGATTTAGGTATTATCTTAAACGAAAATCGCAAGCAATAGTGACGTTTCTAGAGCATTAGGCCGTCTTCAACTTCTTAAACATTTTCTTTAACTTATGCATTTGAAGTTGTTTTTAAAATTGTTAGACTAAATTGTAAATAATTGAATATAATTTTCAAAAACAATTTAATTTAATACCAAATAGTCATTTATATGGAGCAAAAATAACTTAAAAAATGGTAAATTCAATATTAACATACGGCTGAATTAGTAAAATAAATTGTATTTTTCAAGCAAATTTAATTATAAAATTGGGAATGCAAGTAGCATTAGAAATTAGAAGAAAAAAAAAAACTAATCCTCAAAATGTGTATTTAAAAATAATTGGTGACAATTTATTTCAAATAAATCAACCTATACAAAAAGGTGGCTATCCTTGATGACCTAGGATCCAATGCACAAATTGAGCAAGACCCTTTTTGTAACATCCACCGGCCAATTCCGGAAAACCAGACAGCGGATGCCACATTCGGTGCCTGAGCACCATCTTATGTCACTTATTAAAGTTAGATCACAAATTAGAAGTAGTTAGAGTTTTATAAGGAGGCAAGTAATTAACATTTTAAATGTTATTTAAAAATAATTGGTTGGACATTTATTTCAAAAATAAACCTATACAAAAAAGGTGGCTATTCCTATTGACCCTCAGGATCATTGCCAATTGAGCCCAGACCCTTTTGACATCCACCGGGCCAATTCGGAAAAACAGGAACGGATGCCACATTCGGTGCACTGATCACCGGTTTCTTCGGTGCCTGAGCACCATCTTATGTCACTTATTAAAGTTAGATCACAAATTAGAAGTAGTTAGAGTTTTATAAGGAGGCAAGTAATTAACATTTTTTTTAAAAAAAAAAAATTTCACATGATTTGCCTTGGTGTTGATGCATTTAATTGAGAAAGAAAAGGAGAGTTTTGTCTTCTTCACACTACAACACACACATTTATTCCAATATATATATGGGTGTGTGTGTGTGTGTGACCTAATTACAAAAAATGATAATGCAATATTGAGGAGCTCTTTTTTTCCTTTTTTTTTTTTTTTTTTTCTTGGTTAGCGATTGTGAATGTTCCAAGCGGAGACCCAGATTGAAAAGGATACACTATTCTTTGGAGTTAAAATGGAATTTTTTTTCCTTTTTTTTTTTTTTTTTCTTGGTTGGCGATTGTGATGTTCCAAGGGAGACCCAATTGAAAAGGGATATACATATCTTTGGAGTAAAATGGAAGTTTTTTTTTTTGCATCACCAAACATTAATTGAGTTTGAGAGTGGCAAAGCTTTTTTTTGCTTGCTTTGGCAGATACCTCACCATTCTCTCCATTTTATAAAAAAGTAAATCTCACCTTCCTAGCTTGTGTGTTAAGAGTCATTTAGGCTCTCTATTTTTAATTAAGTGCCAAAAAAATATAGGTAAGCTCGTAAAATATATATATGTATGTATAGCCTGCAATTATTGACAAAAAAGAAAGTACCTACTTGACCAAAAAACTTCATCAACAACCAAAAAGAAAAAAGAAAAATGAAAAAACAATATGTAACTTCTCCAATTTCTGTTCTATAAAGGAAAATTACATGTTCAAAGGGAAAAAGACTCGAAGACATTCTACTATAAATGTCACAAATTTTTATAACAAAAAGGGAAATCTTTCCTAAGAGGTAATTAATTACAATTTCATGCCAATAAGCAATCATGGTTACAACTTGACTTTTAAGTCCTCACATTATGACTTCTTTGAACCTTAACTAGGTTAGAGTCACACAAATAAGTAAAGGGTTAAAAGGATACTAAAAAAATGTAATTTTTGAAGAGAACGAAGACTTAATTACTAAATTACTAATCTGAGTTTCAAAAACCATAGGTCTAATAAAAAATTTATATTAATTTCATATTATTTTCAGACATATATTTGTGGAATTGTACTTGTAGGAGATATGTTAGACAAGTGTTGAACTAAGTAAAGAAAATTGAAAGCGGTAAAAAGTCTTGTACTTACTATAGCTTTACACAATACACACTAACTAATATTTAACATCTCTATCCAACACCTTTCAATTAATTGTTTTTTTTTTTTTTAAGTATTAGAAAAGGGGATTCGAATCTGAATATATTGTTAGGTAGTACATACATTTTCTACTAGGTTATGCCTCAGTATGCACATTTCAATTAATTGTTGGTAAACATAAAATTTTAAATTGATTAAAAAAAAAGAAAGGGTTTTAGAAGAAAATGATGGTTTTATAAACTGAAATGGAACTCTTACCAGATTTGACTGTAATCTTGGCTCAACCAACTTGCTTGTGGAAGTGAGAACCCACATGATAGAAAACCAAAAAACCAAACAAATAACTAATATTTCAGAGTTAGGCACCAAACACTCCCACCCTCATATAAGGCTCCTAAACTTGCATTCTCTCACAAGCCAACTGTCACTTAATCTCTTCCTTTCTTGAGTCTTAATAAGCTCAAACCTCTCTCATTTTCATCTCCACCATTCCTTATCTTTACTGGCAGGATTCTGGAGTTGTAGGAGCCCTATTTCTTGCATATATAAGCAATTTTTATATTTTTCAAAGGTTTGTGTTCTTAATTTGTGGGTCTTGGATACCATTTTGGAGTTCTTTATGTTTGTATATGCATGACATTACAATCTTTCTTTCTTCTTTTTTTTTCTGGATTTTCAGGGCTCCTTACAACTCCAAGAATCTCTTATTGAATAAATTTTTTGCAGGTACGTTTATCTTCTTCTTTCTTGGTCCTTAATGATATGAATTTTTGAAGATTTTATGCAAAAAGGTTTTACATGAAGCACACAATGTAATTTGTTGGGGCTGGTAAATAAAATAAATAAATAATCACAATCTACGTACCCTGTAGCTTATTAATTGTTCGTTAAATTATAGACAACGCATAATTGGACTCAGCAATCAAAAAGATTTGTTTACAGATAGAGCTAATCTATCAAGCAATCTTTTCGATTTTTTAATAAATTTGTTTAACTTTATAGCTAATAAGCTACCAACTAGCATCATTACATATAGCTACGAAATAGAATAAAGATTATTTTTGTCTCCAACTTATTAAGAGTGGCTCAAGTGATAATATACACTTGAATTCACCGGATGACTCTATAAAATTAAAGTTCGACGAGTGGAAAAACATTTAAAGGGAGAGGTCGTCTTATACCGAAAAAGAGCGTTGAGATATTCGAGGGAATTTTTTTTTTTTTTTGACTCCAAAGCATTTTGAGATATGGTATAAATTTGAGCCTAACCTTATTTTATTTTGGCAGAAGATGGGAGAAATGTCAAGCTTTCAGTTGGGTGTTATTGGTGCACTGTTTCTTTCAGTGGCATCATCTGTCTCTATTGTTATATGCAATAAAGCTTTGATGAGCAATCTTGGCTTCCCCTTTGGTAAATCAACTTCTTTGTTTACTCTTAATTTATCATTATTTTATTTGATAATAATTATCAAAAATAAATTTGTGGATTTAATTTGAGTTCAATATGGAGTTTGTAATATTCAAATATTTTTTTCATGCCCTTTGTTTAATATTATTCAATTAATTTGTTTAATATTATTCAATTAATTTCTTTTCTTTATTTCTTGTTTTGGGTATATTTAGCAACAACTCTCACTAGTTGGCACCTCATGGTAACTTTCTGCACTCTTCACTGTGCACAACGTTTCAACTTATTTGAGTCCAAAGCCATTGACATGAAGACTGTGATGCTTTTTGGCATTCTTAATGGTGTTTCTATTGGCCTTCTGAATTTGAGTCTCGGTTTCAATTCCATTGGATTCTACCAGGTAAACCTCTCTATTTATTTTCACTAATTATTTTCAAATCTCAATTCGAGTATTCGAATCAAGTATTTCGAGCGTCTATCTCTTAGTCTGATTTTATATTAGACATTTCTATCTTTCTTCTTCTTTTTTTGTAAAGATAATTATTAGAAGGATTTTCACTATTTCACATATAAAGAAATGGGTTTTGTTAGCAATTGGATTTAAATTTAATGATTTTTTTTAAAATATTGTTGCAGATGACCAAACTTGCAATCATACCATTCACTGTTCTATTGGAAACTCTTTTCCTCAAAAAACAATTCAGGTTACTAATATATTTATATATATATATACAATTTCACTATTTGCAATATTGATTGAAAAACAATTTTCTAAAATCTCACTATAATTTTTTTTTTCTCTTTTTTTTTTCCCTTGCAGCCAGAAAATTAAATTAGCTCTATTCCTCTTGCTCATCGGAGTTGGCATTGCTTCAGTGACAGATCTCCAACTCAATGTTCTTGGGACAGTTCTCTCTCTGCTAGCCATTGTAACCACATGTGTTGGCCAAATTGTATCCTTTCTTTTAATACCATATTATTTAATTATTTTCTTGATAATTTAGCATTTATATTAAATATATGGATGGACTCACAATATATAATAATTCTTTAACTTAGTTTCTTAATTCAGCTTACAAATACAATACAAAAGAGGCTCAATGTGTCTTCTACACAGTTGCTTTATCAGTCTGCTCCATTTCAAGCAGCAATTCTTTTTGTCTCAGGCCCTTTGGTTGATCAATTTTTGACCAAAAAGAATGTTTTTGCTTACAAATATTCTCCTATTGTCTTGGTATGTATATATATATAATTCTCTACTTCCCTTTTATCTTCTTGTTATCAAATTAATTACATTTAAACAGTAATAACATTTTTTAACATTTTTGCAGGCTTTTATCATCCTCTCATGCCTTATATCAGTGTCTGTAAATTTTAGCACTTTCATGGTTATAGGGAAGACATCACCAGTTACATATCAAGTTCTTGGTCACCTCAAAACTTGCCTTGTTCTTGCTTTTGGGTATACATTATTGCATGACCCTTTCACAATGAGAAACATTATTGGGATTCTTGTTGCCATTTTTGGCATGGGCTTATACTCTTATTTCTGCACCCAAGAGAATAAGAAAAAACAATCAACTGACCTTTCTTTGGGGCCTCAGGTACCTTCTTAATTCCCTTCCTCTCTCTTTTTTTTTTTTTTCCCCCTCACTAATAAGGAGCTAAGCCTGTCCGAATTCGATTAGAATATGAGAATGGATGCTTAAACTTGACTCGTTTATAATTTATAATTAAAAAAGAATTCCTCGCTCAAGTTTGGACTGTATATTAAATGAGTTCCATAAATAGGCTTAAGCTTGTTAACGATTCGAGGTCGAACGAGCTTTTTTAAAGTCAAGCCTCAAATAGTTCACGAGTTGAGTCATTTATCGTTTTGCTAATAATTAATAAATAGAAAATTATTTAAAAAGGATAATTTTTGGTTATGGATCAAATACATATGTGACTGAGAAATAGTGTTTCCTGTTTCAGATGAAGGACAAGGATAACACACCACTCTTAGCTATGCAAGACAAAGAAAGCCTCGAGGCAAAGAAATCAGCAAAGGACTCTCTCGTCTAAGTAAAATAGGATTTTTCTTTTTTTTTTTTTTTTAATTAAAGGGTGGGGTCCAGATAAGAGGGTGTTGTTTGGTGTAAACATTTTGTTGAGTGTAAGTGAGGAAATGATTTTGATTCTTTTAATAAACACTCTTTCTTTATTTGTTTAATTCAAGTAAAAAAAATCTTTATCAATGGAATTATGGAACTGTTAATAGATATTTCATTTCAATAGTTTTTTTTTATTAATATATATGATTCATGATTTATATCAATTATCAATTCATTATATTGTAAAAATGATAAATCATTATAAAGTTTTATATACGTTGTATTTCCTTTCAGAATATGCAATCCACAAGTACACGGGTCGTACAAGTAGTAAAAAAGATTATCGTCCGATAGAAATTGACTAATAGACTATTAATTTTCTATGTTCGACAATTATTAAGAAGACCAAATAAAATGGAATTGATTTAAACTAAGTTGCAATTAAAATTAGCAAGTGGAGATAATCAAAAGGAAATTCAGGCAAATAATTATTGAGATGATCTAGCTATGGTGTTTCTATTAGTTCTTAGTGCAAACCATGAATAGTTGATTTATAGTGTCCAAGTTCCTCTCTTGAGTTTAAATAAACCACTAAAACCACATGATATCTACTCTCGTAGCTTAATATTATTAAAACGTTTTTATATTAATTCCAGAAAGAGAACTAACCTACAGTATCCAGATTCATCTCTTGAGTTTAAAATAGAATGTTAAAATCATGCGACATCTACTCTCGCAACATAACACAATTAAAATTCATTAAGCCAGTGTTAATTCTTTTTATCCTCAGAAAACTTAGCCTATCTCTAGGTCTAAAATTCTAGGTTTAACATGTGAGATCTATTCTAATTTGTCAATCTCTCGATGATTTCAAACAGATCTAAAATCATGTAAATATAAGTACCAACATATTCACGGACATTAAGTTCAAACACATTAAATCAAAAATTTCAGCATTTAAACATAAATCAAACTATTCAAAGTTGTATTTTTAAATAAATGGATAAATTTCATAACTAGATCAGGATATTTAGCCTAGCATTATTACAAATATATTAATCAAATTAAAATACACAAAAGGTTTAAAAGGCATAAATAACAAACTTTGGGGTTTATTTCGTTGGTTGACCACGGCGCTCACGTCCCAAGCCTTAAGATAAATCCTTCCTGTTACTCCTTTTTGTGTTGTAGTAATACTAGTGGCTAAGGCCACCGACTCTCTCTCATATTTGGCTGATTTCTTTTGATTGGCTCACACCTTACTCTTATTCTCTCATGCGTGGCAACAAGTGCCAAGGGAGTGTGTAACCTTGACAACTTCTTCTTTGCTTCTTTATATGGTCTCTTTACTTTGCCCTTATTGGTCCACATCACTCACCATTTTCACAAATTGAGACCGAAAAGCTGTCTTCACTGCCCAAAGAAATGATAAAAAAAAGGTGAAGGGAGCTACTCATGAAGTTAGGTGCAATGTTTCTTCAAAACTGCAGCGTTTTTGTCCCAAACAATCTGTCAGAAGATCATTTCACTGATTGTTTTGCACTTGGTCCACATTCTTCCACATTAATCAAATCTCCTTCTTTCTTTCTCTTTGGGGTGGACATGCATTGGGCTTTGGAGTTGTATGGTTGTTAGGAGAATTACTTGGACTTCAACAACAACAAGATTTCAAGAGCTTCCTTTGCATTGATGAGGCACCAATTGGATCACAATCGATCTATTTTTGCTTTAAATAGTAAATGGATGTTGCTCATGTGCCAACAAAATAAAAGAGAGAAAACTTATGCAAAATGGAGTTTTATTCTTATTTTTATATTTAAAATGCAACTGAATTAAATTAAAACAAATGATAAAATATTTGCATATTTTGTTGTTATCAATATATTAATTAATAGAATGTTGATCATCTAAATTACTGTTTTTAGAGAGAACCGCCAAAAAAAAATATTTGGTGATAAATGTTAAAATTTTTGTTTGTTATAAATTTCATATTAAATTTTAAACTTTTTATTTGATAAAATTTTCAATGGGTTGATCAAAATCACAAACCAATTTCATATTAAATAATTATAGGGTTTGCACTTGCAAATATTACTTTGAGCAATGTATATTAGCATAAAGTTATTTCTCAAAGCCCAAGTCACAGGGCCCTACACTACACACAATCAGTTTATTGTATTTGATACATTATGATAAACAGTTCATTGTCTTTTGATTTTGCATGGGCTTCGTTCTGATTATGGGCGGACCCAGTCCAAATCCAACAAATCTAAAACCACCAAAAGCCCAAAAAATCCAATAATTCACTTCACACCTTCAA
Source organism: Jatropha curcas (assembly GCF_014843425.1). The sequence continues at coordinate 203,153 of NW_023590921.1, read as the reverse complement.
TTGAATGAACTCTTTTTGGTTTTTGGTTTGATAGAGACGGTAGTATATTAAATTATAAGTTGATTCTCATGCATTGCACCCAAATTTTATATTTATAACTAATTAAAAGTGATTAGTTATTGACCGTACTGTAATTATTTTATTCATAGAAAATACTATTTTTATAATAAATCTGATTTATAACTTTTATCATATTCATTAGTACAATAATATATTAATTTAATTCACTGATATGATTTTATTAAATTATAAAATTATGCACTTGGCAAAAAAACAAACTTAAATATGATGACAAACAGGCGGTGGTCTGGTTGGTCTTCTCACTTATGTGAGGAGTGGGAGATCTCGAGTTCAAATCCTCTTCGACCAAAGTTGTTTTCACTAGTTTGGTGAGTCGAGGGGAGAGATACCTCCAGTTGTATAACCCGTAGTGTTATCTCAACCCATATAAGCTTCCAATGAATTAAAAAACAAACTTAATACGAAAAATTAATTGTTTAAACTAACATTTTAGAAAGAATTAAAAAAGAAAAAACATACATAATTGCAGGATACAAAGCAAATCTGTCAGGTAGAGTATGGGGCAAATAAATTATTCCTGTAAATATATGATTAAAACTATATATGTCTGTGTGTGAGGCAGGTGACATAGAAATAGAATATTCTACTTCAAATAAATAAATTTTACATATATGTAAATGAAGGTGGAATTAGCAAGATTTAATTAATAATAATTGAAGATTTTAACATTGGTGGGTAGGTAAGCTTCCAATTGTTCCACTCAAGATTTTGATATATGAATTTCTCTTTTTGAAAATGTTTGGTTGATTTTAGCGAGTGAGATTCCTATATAAAGAACCCAACTTAGGTTAGAAAATTTAGTGATAATGATATTTTTTTGGTAGTTAATCTTTGTCAAATTACTTATTCCATACGAAATAAGGATCGTTTAATTATATGATTGGTCAAGATTGATACTTTAAAAAAGTTTGACTCTATAAAACAGGTAACCATGATTCAACCAATTCAATATTTAATATAATATGTTATATGGTATGAATAATTATTTATCACCAAGCCTACTAATTTAATTCACTAAACAAATCACCGTGCATGCCTTATAAATTTGCTATGGATTCATAGAGAATAAACAATAAATTGTGAATCTCGATAAGTGATAATTTGGTCGATCTTTTTATTTATGTGAAAAATGAAAGGTTTTCAGTTTTAATCCTCTCAACTACATTTGTTTTTACCAGTTTGGTGCGTGAAGGAGAAAGTAACCACCTGTTATACAGCTCAACAATATTATTTCGTTCTATTGGACCTCAGATGAATTTGAAAAAAAAGAATAAATTATGTATATGTTATATATTTTTCATTTAACCAATAAAAAAGGTAAGTGGCCATAAATTTTTTTTTTTATTCTCTCTTTTTCATTTAGAACGAAAACGTAATATTAAAAGTTTGTTTTGATGGAAGAACTTATATTTAAAAATGAATGAGACTGTTAGAATATTTTAATTGGAACCGAAAACTAAAATCCATTGAAGAAATATTCATTGGGTCTTAAAACGTACTTAACCGATTAGATAGTTTGCTTCATTTTATATAAAAATAATTAATTTTTCACCAAAATAAAAAAAAAAGTTTAATCAATTTTTATTGCTCTTTTTTTACTGATGTACTCCTAATATCTCATTTATTTATTCTCTAATATCAATGTATGCCTTAATTTATATTTAAATCTTTAATGATACTTTAAATGCTTTGTTGAACGAACAGAATAAAAATAGTTGTAAAAAATAAAGTGTATGCTCTGACTTGTAGAGAAAATTTCATTTTTTGGTCCTTTATTTATGAAAGTTAGCGGAAATTTTTAATTTGTGCTTATTTAACTTTCCAACTATTTTTTGTTATTGAAAAAAACGTAATTTAAATATCATGCAATTTTTCAAATATTTGAGCAAAATCCGTAAGGATCCTTTCATTGTAGTCCATCTAAAAATTTTGTTGTCATTTTCTATTCAAACTCTATTTTAATCGATTTTCCAAAATTTCTTTACATTAAATACTCATCTATGCTTTTATCTGCTATTATATTGAGAATCCCTCACACTAAAAACTTCACAAAGGACTAAAGTAAGGGTTATATAGACTTTTCACATTGGCATGGTTTCCAAAGTTATCAAATTATACAAAAATTTTTATATAAAAAGAACGCTCAATATAAAAACTTTTCATATATAAAAAGAATAGGAGGGAATATTTAGTATTTTATTCAAAATGTAATTTTAACTGACGTAAATGTTTATCTAAAGAATATACAACCACCATGTGTGATACATATACTATGTCTAATTGCATTGCAATCCAAAGTAACGATTGGTTAAAATACCCACTATGATTAATCACCTACAAATTTTTTTATGTGCTGAGTTATGTCGTCGTGAACTATGAACTGAAATTTTAATGCTTTATTTTTTTTTTTTTTTTCAAAATGCTTTCTCTACTTGAAAAAAAAAATCAGAACTGAAATGATAATTGAATTTACATATTATTTAATTTTTGAAACTAACACTCATAAAAAAATAAAGCATACTTTAAAATGGAATAAAAAATTAATTTAAATTGACATATCATGCAGAGTGTATTCTAATTATTTAAAGAAAAAAAAATGGTAATTGACTAAATATAATGCAATGGGGTCATCAGACCATTGGAAAGTGGTGATAAAATTGATAAGAGGCATGTCTTTCGATGTTGTTTCCTAACAGGCAACATCATCTTTATACTAATCAACAATGTCTAGTGTGACAATGTTTTCTAAATATTAATGTTAATGTTGTAATCAATTAAGCAAAAATTACAATTTAATTACCACATGAATCCTTCAACTTTAAAAAGCTAGTGCAATCTTTCCTAAGCATTACAGTTTCATGTTATCTATTGGCCATCCCAAGATAAGGAAAAGAAATCAAATTCTTGAAAGTCTAAGATAAAATAAGAATATGATAAAATGACCGACGTTCATTTGAATAATAATTGGTGTTGGAATATGTGGCTTCAATTGGAATTCCGTTTGGTTTGCTTTTTTGGTGTCATGTGCTTGTAATTTTGGATTTCCTCGATTATTAATTTTATCTTTGTGTGTTTAAAAATTACTTTTTGCTGCATAATAATTTGTTAATTGATTCTTCGTTATGCTTCAATTTATTTTTTGAACTACAAGGTTAACTTCATTAAAATGAAAAGGGTATAAAGTTGCTAATGGGTTAGTGAATTTGGTCATTCCGTTCTTTTATTTATTTTTTATTTTTTTTTTATCTTTAGCTGAATTATTTGCTAATTGTATTCCTTCGTGCATGCATTTGTTATGATAGCAACTGGATCTTCTTTTTTTAACGATCTTAGGTTCCGTTTGTTTCCGTAAAATAATTTGTTCAAAAATATGTTTATGAAAAACATTGTCCTTGAAAAATATTTTCCAAATAACTTATTTTCTGTTGTTTGATTGTAATATTGAAAATTGGTTAAAAATATTAAAGTTTTATTTCATAAGACCATAAAAAATATTAATAATAATAGATATTTTATAATTTAAAAATTTTAATGTTAAATATGAAAAGAATGCAAAAATATATATATATAAATTGTGAAAGCCGCCGGTGGCCGGTGATTAATGGTGATTAGTGGTAGTAATTATGATGATTAATAAATTAAAAAATATAGATTTATAAGATTTGCCAATGTCGAAAAATATTTTACTCTCTCGAAAATGGAAACTTGTTTTTCTTAAAAAATGACTTAATTTTTCTTTGATCAGAAAAATATTTTCTGTTGACTTATTTTTCTGAGCGTTCCTAATAACAAAAATTATAGAAAATATTTTCCTACGAGTTATTTTACGGAAACAAACGGATACTTAGCAGATATTCTAATTCATGGTATTGAATCACTAATTCTGTTTTTTCCTTTCAAATTCATTGAATTGCATCATTTGTCGTCCTGGCCCCCAAAGGAAGATCTTAAAACAATATTATCTTTTTACTCAGCCTATCTACCTAATTTAGGTGTGGATGTGAAACGTGGAATGTGAAATGCAGTTTGGTTTTGCTTTTATTTTTATTTTTGGATTTTTTAATAAGTATTTTCACACCCTTTTGAAAATAACATTATTCTAGGAAAACATGGAGACATTTGAGAGGATTTTCCTAATTTTTTTTTTTAAATAAGTTTCTACTTTGTGGTAGGAGGAGACAATTGATGAGCCGATGGATAATTATTGATGCTTCAAACTTCCAAGAGGCAAGCGTTTAGTGTTTAATTTGTTTTATTTATTTATTTAAGAATGAGTGTTTAGTGGTTTTGTCTTATTTCTTCAACTTTAATTGTTTGGTTACAAATTTTCTGCCATAGCCTATAGCTATATTTCTCTATCATCATTATATTTAAATTAAGATATAAAATTTATATTTATGCCAATGAATTTAAATAGTTTTTAGAATGAATAAATGTAAAAGTCATTTCATTTGCAAATAGATTTCATAAAATAAAAAAACATTTGAAATTTTGCAAAAAAAAAAATTGTGTAATTCATGGAACAAGCATTTTATCAACGAATATGACCTTTAGAGTGTCTTAATTGATGAAATTTCTTGCAAATAAAATGAATTATAAGCATTACATAAGTGTTAAAGGTGGAATTATTTTAAATTTATAACTTTACTAACTTTCATTTTTTATTAAAATTCTGTAGTTCTACTAGTTTTATACCTTCATTGAGTTTAAATTCATGTGTGATACTATCAACTTAGGTTTGAGATATTCAATTTTATAAAGTCTAAAATTATAATTAAATATTTTTTTATTTATATTAAAATAAAAATATAAATTAGTTAACAAGTTTAAGAAGGGCATTTGTACCAATCAAATTTTTGAACAAGGTTTTGCTTCATTAAAATTTAACCATAACTTGAGTTTTTGAGATGTAGTCATGGATGAGTTTTACTTTTTGGAAATAAAAAATAAAAAATTAGTATTATAGTCAAATTAATACATGAGGAGCTCTATTTTCAAACTCTAATTACGAGATTTTTAAAGTGTGATTTCGTTAATAATACTTTATAGTTCTATTTATTTAGAGCATTTCCTTTTTGGGCGTTCTATTTATATAGAGAAAATTTCCTAATATTACAACTTTGGGACTAGTGCCAAAGCAAAAGATCCAATATGCTATTGCTTTGGTTTATAGATTAAACATTGACTTGGGGAGTATTTCAAGAAAATGACAGATATTATAGTGATTGGCATTTAATGTTCAAAAAATAACTAAATCGTTCATGAAGAAAATATGAAATTCAAGCACATTATGTGCACAGATTAAATTTCACCGAGAAGCTTATGCTTCACATTTAATTGTGCACATATAGTGAAATTTATTTAGAACTCTAATAAATTCTGAACTGAAGAAAATTTCCCTCCAAACAACAGTGCTTAAATAAAAATAGTTGTGCCAATTTATATTTACTCTGATGAACTTCTTAAATGGCTAAAGAGAGAGATACAGATTTTAATTTCATTGCTTAAATAAAAATAGTTATGCTCATTTTTTGCATTATGTCAAATTCTATAAATTGTCTTAGTATATATGGATAAACTGTCTGCAAACTTTACGAATACTGCGAGCATTTGACTTACCCTTTTCAGTTTCAGAAAACAGTAACATATAAATTGTATTGTTTACATCTTTAGCATTTTTTTCCTTTTGTGTCTTTTCGAGCCTCTTCTGGAATGTTACTTGGAAATGGTGTGATTTTAGATTCTACAAAAGGCGGTTGTTCAGTGGATGGCAAGGGGATCAAGTCTAAAGTTGATTGTTAAGTATGAGCACATCTTCTGAAGTTGTAAGCAAATTTTGAGGATTGTATTCAAATCAAAAGGAAGTATTGTGTCTATAGCGTTTGTGGATTAAATTTTACAGTTGTGAACTCATCCCTATCTAAATTAATTAAATTTTGACTTCAAATTTCATTTTTTTTACGTTTAAATTTGGAGAAGCAAAAGAAAGAATTTGAGGTTGAAAATTTTGGCTCCAAACTTTCTTTCAACTTTCACGCAAATTTTTTCAATCCAAATTTGATATTGATATAGTGCGTAGTTGTAATTAAACATCCCACATTTTTTTGTTATTGGAAATGTAAACAAATAAAACATCTTATTTAAACAACATATCTTTTCTTTCATCACTTATCACCTTTTATTTAAAATTGGGAACCACTTTAATATCTTTTGAGAAATAAATTAAGAAGAACTTCACAAAAGACCAATTCCTTAATCCTACAGAAATTTTGACATTTTCTATATAAATAGAATAAAAGGAGTATTTTTTTTTTTTTTTGAACTAAAATACCATCTTTTGGTTGTCATAATGTCTAAGAACCTTAGAAAATATAAGTCCTCGTACATTTAATTTGATTGCAATTTCGAGACTAATTTGTTTTCTTATTTTATTTTCTAAAATTGACCAATTACCAATTCCTATTAACATGTGAACTTTATGAAGTCATAGTTGCAATTGCAAAAAAGTAATGGAACAAAAAGTTGAAGACTAAGTTTCCTATTTTGTCCCTTCCCTTTCTTTGGTAATAAAATAAAGAAATGTCTACAACATAAAACAGTATATGCTTACAAGACACCTCAGGCAATCAGAAGAAATTCTTGCATTATTTTTCTTCATAGAAATTTAATTTGGTTAATTACTTGTAGTTATTTGTTAATGGAGTTAGAAACCCTAACAAACTATTTTAATCATATTTTTATAGTTAAAATATAAATAAAGGGCTAATTACATTTTATTTTAATTGGATTTATAAACGATTAATGTCAGATGAGCTCTGTTCAATAAAGATATATCTGAAATTTAAACTCGTTCATTCACAATTTATATTTTTAGAAACTGCATCTTCGCATATTTAAACTTGAATTCGAGTTTGATCTATTTATTAAACGAGCTCAATAAATACGTCCAAACTCTAAGCTTGAATTATTACATTTACACAATGAGTTCATTTTGAGTCAAAGCCTTGGATAACTTATAAGTGACTTGGTTTATTTACAATCCAAATTTTAAGATACTTCTCACTCCATTTTGATTTTTTTTTTTTAAAGAGAAGTGGTTTCTAGTGGGGATGATCAAATGACCTGATCCGTTGGATATCCATTCCGCATTGATTCGAATGGAGTGGATCAGATATAGATTTTTAAAATCCGATTCGAATAGTGATGGATTGGATATAGATTTTTAAAATAAAATACGCGCGAATATGGATCGTATACGAATATAACATAATTCGATCCGTAAAAGTGAATTTCATTTTTTTCTTATATTTTTAAAATTGTCAATTATAATTCTAAATGTACAATTGCCTTTATTCTTCTCTTCCTTCTTTCTTTTCCATTTATATTTTAAATCATTACCTCCTCTTTCACCATTTTCACATTTTTTTAATCTCTACTTAAACAAAAGAATATAAGTCGAACATTATGACCACTAGCATTATTTATTTTTTGTGCTTAATAATTCTCAAAGTCTCTTCTAATTGTCATAGTATATAATATTTCCATTATTATTAAGAATTTTTGTATTTTTAAGCATAAAATAATATGAATTTTTATTAAATTATTGTTTTATTTTTATTTTTGTTTTAAATATAATAAAAATGAATAATATCTAATCCGACCCAATCCGCTCTAACATATGATCCGATTCGAATTCGAGCGGAGTAGATATGGATATAGATATAGATATATGAATATCTTCGTGGATCAGACGTGGAATTTTCCATAATCCATCGAAATCTGATCCATGATCATCCATAATTTCTAGTTATAAAAAAATAAACAATCTATTTAATTTTAAAAATATAATTAAAAAGCAGAATTTTAAAAAAAGAAAAAGAAAATAAGAGTAATGAGGACAATAGAAACGTGAGACGAGATGCAGGAAATGCAAATTGCATCATGGGAATAGTTAGCGAAAACGCGGGAATGGTTAGTAACGCCGACCACGTGGTTGCTTCAGAGCCGAAAGTTGGCTTCTTTCTTTCGCACTTCCATATGCAAACAGCTTATTTCTTTCTCTCCTCTAAATTCATTTTTAATCATTTTTTATATTATATTATTAATCGATTATAAATCACAGCTCGTTATGTTCTTCTTTTTGTCAAAAAAAAAAAAAAAAAAAATCTTCTTTTGTCAAAAAAACAAAAAAAAAAAAGTTTAACCGTATTACTTTGTTATCGTAAGAATTTTAATTTTTTAGAAATTACATCAAATATTCTTAACCCCATAATTAATCAATTATTTATTATTATCAATCAGTCTATTCGCTACATAAAAGATCCTCTTGGAAAATAAGTTATTGGTTATTTTTTTCAATGATATCTGTAATAGATCATACTTAGAAAATGGTAATCTGTTTCTTCTTTTTTTTTGTTTCTTTTTTTTTTTTTTTGAATTTTTCTTCCTTTTTATATGAAAATTAATAATTTATTTTTATATGAAAAAAAAATTAAAATATTGACTGAATATTATCTAAAATATTTATTTAATTTCATGGAAATTTTGCTTCTGAAAATTCTAAAATAGATAAAGAACCGCTTTCTTTTCTTTTTTTTAGTCTCCTGGCTATTATATATTTCTGAGCAATAAAGGATCGATTGATATCAGTTCAAATTAGGTGTGGTTTCAAAAGACTTCTTCTCAAAATATTAATTTAAATCTTACAATATGTTATGTAAAACTGAAATAGATTTAAAATATTGTTTAAACATATTAAAATTTTTAAGATTATAATATATGAAAATGTATTTTAAAAACAAATTTCGATAAATTCTAATTAATATTGTAATAAAAAAATATATCTTTTCTAAAAAGCATCTAAAATATTTTAGATACATTTTCTTTATTCTTCTTTATTCAACTCCAATGATAAATAAATTGTAGAAAATGTTAAGTGGAACACGTAAGGGTGAGAGTTGTTCTCTATTATCATATAATAATGGAAGCTTATCTATCTTATGTGAATGTCATGTCTAAATATTATTTTGCTGTCTATAATTAATTTCTTTAAATGCCTGATTGAGATGTATGAATTCACGACACAAATTTCACAATTTTAGAAAACTAGTAGAAAGTACATTTCTTTCACCACTCTTTATCACATTTTTTATGCTAAATAATTGCACACATGCATGTGGATACATGTATTCCTATTAAATTTATCTAAGTTACAATAAATTATTGAGTAAATTGACTATATTGTCCTTAATTTAATACTAATTCTCTAAAAAAATAATTAAATTGAAGTAATAATTATCGGTCATATACAAACTATTTATTACTCCTTGAAACCATAAATTGAAGTAATAAAAAAATCATTAAACATGAAAAAAAAATATTTATTTCTTCTTGAAATCATAAATGTAACAAGTATTTTTAAAACAAATTATTTTCTCAAACTGGTTAGTATCAGTAGATGGGTAAGATCAACCATATATTATTAATTTAGTTATTAATTTCATGGTCAAATGCTTTCATTTAAAGGTTAAAAATGACAAATCCACAGTCTAAGAAAAAAAAAAATCAAATGTAACTTTTCTTTTCCATGAGGAATTTTATTTTACTGTATATTGATTACTTGTCTTCAATTAATCATCAAACTATAATTTCTTGTGTTTGTGGATAAAATGAGTTTTCTCCTCTTGATTATTGGAGAGTAAACAACAATTTTGAATTATGGGATAAGCAAGGTACTATTTAATTACCAATTTGTCCATGATAACAATTTAAATCCTCTTTTTTATATAATATATATTCTATTTTCTAATTTACAAGTTCATTTCATTTTCCCTCATTCAATTTTGTTTAGTTTTGTGAATATATTATTACAATATATATTATTTCTATATTTTTCATATTTGATTCACCTTTTAAAACTATAAAGATTATATATCTATAAAGATTATATAATTATAATAAATATATTATATATACATAATATATTATTCTCTCTTTTTTTTTAAATTAATACTTCAACTTTACTTATTGTATTAAGACTTGTCATTGAAAACAACGAGAATTTACCATTTGAGACTATAAATCTTTTAAATTCACCAATTAAAGTTTGTAATTGTTTTCCACATTAATTTATTTTATGCTAAAATATTCAATTTCTAAAAGAAAATCATAGTTCATCAAATTTTATTGGACATTAATGTCTAACCGTAACATTCAAATAAAAAAATAAAATACAACCGATGAGTGTTGGGATGAATAGTTTGACACTCTTCTCTCCAAGTGAGATTAAAAGTTCAATCCTTATAAATGAAGCACTTCACTCCTTAGTGGGCTGATTAGTACGAACAGAATTTAATGCGTTAATTTTTAGGACCACCTTCCTAATATATGAGAGCATGTTTGAATTGTTTTTTCCAAAATTGACTTTTGATAATAATAATTAAGAAATACTAACACTTTGGTATTAAAATATGTACTTTTGTAGTAAGCTTGAATTTAATAGACATGCAGAGATACTTTGAAGAAAAAAAAAAGAGAGAGAGAAAATTTCATCTGAAAATTGGTTTTACTAATATACCCGCGTTCGCATGGAATAGTAGTAGCGTATCGTTCAAGTTTGGCACAGCCAGCGCATGAATTTGAAATTTTCATCTGACACTGGGAAAATGTCTATTGTGTCTTCTCCAGAAAAAAAAAAAAAAAAAAAAAAGTCTTCTAAAAAAAAAAAAAAAAAAAAAAAAGGAAAAGTCTATTGTATCCCCTTTTTGCTTTTTTATCCTATTAAATTTTTATTTTTATTTTTCAGTATTTTTATTTTTAATTTATTTACCCAATTTTTAGGGGAATACTTTTACCCAAGTTAGCAGCGAATAATAAGATAATTATGGAATTTTATCGTTAAATTTTCAACTTAATGATCATTGCTTAAAACAAATTGTATTCACTGATTACATAAAATAAAAGTTTAAGAATTGATAGAGCAAGAGATAAAATTGTAGGAAACAACTAAAGCAAAAATGGAAAGAACAATAAGGTTGGGATTAGGGATCAGTATTTAGTCCGGACGGAATAATCAAACTGAACCAACTCATTTTGGTTTGTTTTAATCAGTATTTTAAGACTTTAGTTACTATTCGGTTCAAATAATGATAATCGAATGGTTTCCATTTTTGATTTGGTCATTTGTATAGTTAATTGAATCTATATTTACGCCCAAAATAGATGATTCTGTTTGAAATAAATCATATCCAAACTGATCTGATTCAATTTGGTACCGAATTGATTTTCACACTCTTTGAGTTGATCATCATAAAATCTGTTCGGTTTGGCCCAATTTGATTAAACCGAATACTCACCCCTAATTAGTTATAGACGAATAATAGGATTAACACCCATGGATCAAAATAATAAAAATAAAAATTTTAAAAAAATTATTTTTATTTTACCCTTTTTCACTCAAATCAATCCCAATAATAATAATGCTAATGGATGTTGTATACATATTGAACCTCCATTTGGAAAAATATTAGTAATCCAATATGTAAATTGCACGACTTCAGCCTGATGCATTCTTTTTATAGGCTTCACTTGACACTCTAACTTTCACTTGCACTATTTTTTGGGAAGAGGTGATTTTGTGGGAGGAAAGAAAATATAGGTGAAAAATGCTTTGAAATTCTCACTTTCCCTTATTTGGAGCAAGTGAGAAAATTTGGAGGGAGGGAGAAAGATAATTTTCAATATTTTCCTGTCAGGCCGTCTATTTCTTAATCTCTTCAAATTTGAGAGAAAATGATGAAAATTGAGGGAAAATTCTACTATTTGTAAGGAATTACAAAAATTTTAAGTTTATAAGAATGACATTTTCTTTCCAAACCAAACATGGGGAGAAAAATAAGAAAGGAAAATGAATAGTAATATTTTTTTATTGTCCCCCCTTTTTTATTATTTGTTATAAATAAATTCCATAAAACCTTATGAAATTCAGTTGAGTTTTTATTTTAAGGCCTTATTCGGCAATCATTTTTCATACAATATTTTATTTTTTATCCAAATCAAAACACATTTAATTTCTATTATTTATAATGTTTAATAGTGAGCGTTCTAATCATTTACACTAGTTTTTAGTGTTTGAGAAAACGGATTATGAAATATTACTCTTTTAATGTTTGACAAAATGCTAACAAAATAGTTGACAACTATTGAAATAGCTAATAATTAATTTTACCGAATATGACATAAATGTTTGTATATTAACAAAATATTTATTTCAATTTTAAGAATTTAATTACGTGAAACTGAATAATTATATCAAATTCTATTAAAAATTTTATCCATTTCAAATTTTGAATGAAAATGACCATTTCTTTTTCTCATGTTTTTTTTTTTCTTCCTATTCTTTTAAGGGGTGAGCAAAGTTTGATGAAGAGTCTGTTTGGTTTAACGGTTTATACCAGCTAATAGCTAATAACTGGTGGCTGACAGTGGTTAGCTAATAAATATTAGTGTTCGATAAAGTTTTGGTAGCGGTTTACTGTTAAAATGTAAAATAAATTATTTTTATATATATACATACTAAACTGAATTGTAAATTTATACCAAATATAAATGACTGAAATTCGATTCAGTTCTACATTTTACAAACTTATCATAAAATATAATATAAAAACTAATTTACAAATAAATTTTGGATGAAATTTGTTTGAAATGAATTTGGCTTAAACTACATAAATACACAAGACTTATCAACTTATTGCAAAATCACCCCTTTATCATTTGGGTGCACTTATTTAAAACTCAAATACATTAGTATCTTAAAAATTGATTAGGGTTAAATACTCAAAAAAAAAAAAAAAATGTTTTGGGGGGGGTTTTTTTTTTGTTTGGGGCTACTTTTTTTTTAAAAATTTAAAACTCACATACCATTGTACTAAAAATGATTAGGGTAAATACTCAAAATAAAAAAAAAAAGATTAGGGTTAGGATTTTAATAAACAAAAAAAAAAAAAAAAAAGATTAGGGTTAGGATTTTTAATAAAAAAAATTTAAATCGATCCCTATTATGGAAATTTTAAGAGAAGGAAAGAGAAAATTAAAACTGACAAAAGTATAATAAAATGGAAGGTAAGAAATGATTAATTAAATTTATAAAGTATTTCGTAATAAAAGATTAATTTATACAAATTCATTTAAAATTTGTTCATTCCATAATATTTAAAAGATAATGAATGTATCTTTCAAAAAAGAAAAAGTTAATGAATGTAAACATTTAATATCAATTAATTTTATTTATATGTTAAAAAAATTATATGTTAGGTTAAAAGGTTCATTTTTTTTTTTTTCAATGCCTAACATACAAAAGTATAATAATGATATTATGATATCCGGAGGATTGGCTCTTCGGCCACTAACGAAGAGTTGGCTCTTGTAGTCTTGTTAAGTTGTTATTAGGGAAGTCAGAAGTGACTGTTATGGAATACGAGTATCGTATAGGAATAAGCTTCTCGATCGTTAATGGGAAATTAACTCATTCGCCATAATAGAGGATTGGCTCCTCCTTAAGATATTCAAGGATTGATTAGCCCACGATTTCAGAAAATGACTCACACTGACTTAACTTGATCGATTCACATGCAGAAGAACACACATGACTACAAATCACGATGAAGAAAATAAAGGGAAATTTGTCTATCACTTTTTTATTTTTCTAAAAACTTGGTGCTATTTATAAAGAAAATAAAGGGAAATTTGGACTTCGGACACTAGTCATAGTGTAAATTGAGTAACTTTGTCTATTTACATGAAACAACCAAAATAAAAAAATTTATTTATATAAAAGAATCGAGGGAGTAATAAATAAACTGTAAAAGTTTATTATTAGGTCAAATGTGTTATAGGATCCATACTGCGAATACATGTCATTATAATTATGGATTTGACCTTAGTTTTGATTTCAATTTATAGGATGGAACAATGATAAATTATATTTATTACAAGTTTCAGAAGTTTTATGATAATCCAAATCATAATATGAGTCATCATGAAAATGAATTGTGCCACGGACAAAAGAAATTAATCTTTCAAGTAACAACTAATTATTTTTCTAATAAATGACAAAAGAGACTTTGTATGATTTTTATTCTTTTAGAAACTTATTATGTCTAAATTTTAACATGTACAAAATAGTTTAAAATATCAAATATTAATAGAAGAATAAGATGCACAGACATCATTGATGGAAGATCATTACTCAAACTTGAGAGTGGACATAAAAAAACTCAACAACAAACAATTTCGAAAATAGAAAATACAATAAAACTCGATTAAGCGTGAACCGAAAAAACTCGAGATCTATCAAATAAGGACAAATCTAATATACTAAATATCTAAAACAAGACAACTTAATTTTTGCTAGATTTGATGCAAAATACTTGTATTAATTAAAAATTTAAAATCTAAGAACTCCTAGTAAAAGAAAAAAATCTAAATATAAATTGTCTTGTATCATCAACATAGACTCTATAGTTTGAGAAAACAAAGATTAGTTCATCAAAACTTCATTGACAAGTTCAGTGTGTCTTGGTAGAATAATAATGCTAATTAAAAAAAAATTACTATATAAAAGAAGAAGAAATATAAAAAAGAATTGCTTTTAAACTTGCAAGTAAAGGCAAGTGGCATGATTATAGTAACCTATTTGAATCATTTCCCTCCCTACCCAACCCAGCTACCTCTATCCCCAGTCCCATCTAATAGTGAACCCTAAACTTGAATAAATATTATTAATATAATATAATATTTATTAGATTATATAAAAATATAAATAAATAATCAAAACAATTATACTATAAGAAACAAACAAGGGCAAAAAGGTCATTTAAAGCATATAATATTCGCGTTCTGTGAATCTTTGTCTCATTATACGCACCACCAATTCAATTTCAGTTACTTTAACAGAGAGGAAACAAAAACAAAGCAGAGAAACAGAGAAGCAACCAGAGAGAAAGAGAGAGGAAAAACCAATACCAAAAAATTTCATTTTTCATTTTCAATTCCAATATATAATTCCCACTTCAATTCCTGGAATTTGATTTCTTGCCCTTTCGAATTCTTTCTCTTCCTCTGTATCCCTTTCACAGGGAGCGGAGTAGAGGATCGTAACTCGCACGCCATTTCTTGATTCTCTCTCTCTATATATATAGTTGCACTTACTCGGTGGAAACTTTGAATTGTATTTTAGTTGAGAATTGAAGATTGATGGATATTTCAGAAAACAAAGAAATAATGGAAGGCTGGTTGTATCTAATTCGCTCAAATCGGATTGGTTTACAGTACTCCAGGAAACGGTACTTTGTTCTTGAAGATCATGTTCTTAAGAGCTTTAAGTCTGCTCCTGCTTCTAAAGATGAGGTTATTTCTTCTATTTCTTTCTATTTTTAAACATAGTGTGTTAGTCCTTTGATGGATCGTATTTTTTGCGTTTTTATGCTTTATATTATGTGTGCTTTTATTTGTTCATGCTGTTATTTTTTTGAGTTCAGATTCTAGTTTTGGGTTTCGATTAATGTACTTAGAGATCAATTGTTTTCTGTGTCTCCATGGAGTAATTATAGTTCTTAGTTTTTTTTTTTTAACAGTATTTTTAATTTTCTTTTCGTTATTATTGTCATACTAGGTGCTACATTGAGAAATAATTCAATTCTGAATTTATACTTCTCCAATTGATTATTTTTTGCATTAAGCATATTGATTTGGTATGACATGAAGTTTTAGATATTTCTTGATTGCGGACGCGGTTTTTTCTTTTTAAAATTTGAGATAGATTCCTTTTTTTTTTTTTTTTTTTTTTTTTTTTTTTTTTTTTTTTTTTTGGGTTGATTATCATTTTGAAGTTTTCTGGGTTTTCTTTCGTTTAAGTAAGCTCATAGTGTCATTCTGCGGCAACTGAAGAAATATGGTGTAGTGGGCTTTAAACTGAAGCAGTATGTAAGCTTCATTTTCTTTGCGCAAAAGAAACGTTTTATCGTTTTAGTCTTCTAGAACTATGCAAAATAGATTCAGTGGTCCGTTAAGCTGGTAGTTGAGTTGTGTATCAGCCTCCGGTTGTTTCGGCAATCATGCCACTACAAACTTTATCTGGACAATTTTCATTGATTGCGATGTAGCCTTAATGAAAGTAAAAGTATTTCTTGGTGACAGCTTTGCTATTTTTAACTTTTTCTTTTCCTGGTCATTTACTTTTCATGAGCCATTTACCCAAATTAGAGGTGCTTGTATTTGAACAAGGATGTTTGCACTCTTGCCGCAAAGCCAAAGCCAATCTCAATATATTCTGGTCTCTGCACAACTCTTTTCCATGTCAGGAATATTTCTGCTTTGGCATTATACATCGTTATTTATAGCTCTTTAGTCCATAAATTAGATGAATATCATGATATCAACTTTAATTTTTTTTTTTTTTTTTTTTGATTATGCTTATGATAGTGGACAGCGGTTTATAATTGTGAAGCAAACTTACCTATTGTTGAAAAATTAATCTCTGGCCAAAACTAATCAACTTTAATTTTTTTTTTTTTTTTTTGTTGGATTCTGATTATGCTTATGATAGTGGACAGCGGATTTATAATGTGAAGCAACTTACCTATTGTTGAAAAATTAATCTCTGGCCAAAACTAACCAATGCCTCGAAGCGGGATGTAAAGATATGATCTAAAATTCCAAAGACAGAAAAAGTTTAGTATGACAAACACTAAATGATTTGCATCTTAATGAATTCAGAAGCAGGTAAAATGACTGAATAAAATTAAGAAGCATCGTGTAAATACATATTTAAACATATCCATAAGATGATAATATGAGTGGTAAATTTCTTGTTTGCCCAATTGCTGGTAAAGTAATTACGTGGACAAACTGAATGGGCAATTATTGAATTTCATATTTCATTTGAATGGTATGGTTCTTTATTATTAGTTTTGCAGTCTGTTTGACATACTCCTGCCTTATATTTCATTATGAAATTTGCTTTGTTCTAGTTTCGTTGTCTGTTTAGGGATTCAATAAGAGCATACACATTCCTGTGTTCATATCTTCATATGGTTTAACCTGATTTGCCTTCCAGGATCCTGTTAGAAGTGCAATTGTAGATTCCTGCATTCGGGTCACAGACAATGGGAGAGAGAGCATTCACAGAAAAGTATGGACAAAAACTACTATCTTTTCCGTGTTTTTCTTCTATATGTTTGTTCTTTTTCTCCCTTTATGGCATCATATCTACATAAGGACAGTGACTTGTGTACTTGCAGGTATTCTTCATATTTACACTTTATAATACTTCCAATCACAATGATCAACTTAAGGTGAGGCGACTGTTCTGTAAAAGGTTTTTGTTTCTATACAAACATTTCATGTTTAACTTATGGAATCTAAACACTATAGCTGGGAGCAAGCAGTCCTGAAGAAGCAGCAAGGTGGATTCATTCCATTCAAGAAGCGGCTCTGAAGGTTCCGTATTACTTGAGTGCATTAATTCATATGAGGCTGCTATGTGTTGGAGAAGGACTAATTCCTGTATGTATGTGCAGGGTGGTCAGAATGTTGTTGGATGTTCAAAGAGCAGCTGGCAGTCCTTTAAGTATGAGTAACACTATCTAGTACTTATTCTGTTTACCTGTTTTCTATTACTGAAACCCTTGACTTCAGCTAACTTACCCTGTGTTGGGCAATTATTGGATGCATATTTTCAGTTCATATGGATCTTGCTCGTGGAAATAGATTATTGAATTTGTTTGGCAAAGATATAAAAGTCAAAATTAGCCTTGTATAACATTTATATTTTACTTCTCAAATTCATATCTTGTGATTCTTTTCAAGCTTTCTAAATGTTTATGCTCTCAGATTGAGTGGTTCCAGTCGCGTAAGTCACAACAAACCTATAGACTGGACTCTTTGTTCACTCACTCACAGTGATTCAGTGACGGATGTTATTGCACCTTCAACTTGGACAATCTTTGGTTGTCAGAATGGTAAGAATAAAAGTTTGTAACAGTCTGTGTCAGATGACTAAGTTCCATACTTGCTAACATGGGTCTCTGTAGGTTTACGTCTGTTTAAAGAAGCAAAAGACAGGGATTCTCATGGAAAGGTTGGTAAATTTTCCTTTTCAGAATTTATTAGTAATTAATCATATTTCTGTTATTTCAATGTTCCTTTTCTTTGCAGTGGGATGATCATCCTGCAATAATGGCTGTGGGTGTGGTTGATGGAACCTCAGAAGCTATTTTTCAGACTCTTATGTCTCTTGGTCCTTCAAGATCAGAGTATGTTATACATGGAAGCTTTTAATTGGCACTTCTGAACATCAATGGTTTTTACGAGTCAATATCATCATTGAAGTGCAACAAATATTTATAGTAAGAGAAAATTGACAAGGTTTCCCTATGTTCATGAACAAAGACAAGCAAAGTCATCAACTTTGCGGAGAGCTTATCCAACTGAATATGTTGTAATCTTGCACAATGAGACACCTGGATATTTAATGGAATAAAAATAGATATATTTTTCTATCAGGTGCCCTATTTGTCTAGAATGTGGTTGCAGCATTTACATTATTAGGGATTCTTTTCTTCTTTTTCCAATACTGCATCCAGACAAAAACACACTCAATATTTCTCTTTAACTGTATAAATCTATATATCAAAATCTGATTGTTAAAGTACTGAAATACATTTTGCTAATTGACCTGTAGATGGGACTTCTGTTTCTACAAGGGTAGTGTGGTGGAGCACCTTGATGGTCATACTGATATTATTCACAAGATGCTGTATAATGATTGGTTGCCTTGGTCAGATCAATACCTTTAGTCATATCTAACTATCTTTTTCCTTAAACTGCAACAGTTTAAGATCCTGAATCTGTCTTTGCCATCATAAATTTCAGGGGGATGAAAAGAAGAGATCTTTTGTTGCGACGTTATTGGAGAAGGGAAGATGATGGAACGTATGGTAAGAATGCTGTGTAGTGAAATTTCATGGATTATTTTTTTGCTACAATGCTGTTTGAAAGAAAAAAACTTTTGATTCACTTTCTTCTGCTGCAGTTATTCTCTACCATTCTGTGTTTCACAAGAAGTGTCCACCCCAGAAAGGCTATGTTCGTTCCTGCCTTAAAAGTAATGTATGCTTATATATTTGGAAGCTTAAAAATTAATTTCCTGGATAGATCTTTTGAAGTTTTTTGTTTTCAGTGCTAATATGGATAGATAATGCTGGATGGATCTGCAATCATTATCCATATCATCTTCATCTTTCTAATACTTGGATGAAAACTAATTAAGACAGTATGAGTAGTTCTTATAGTTATGGTACTTGGAAAATCTGAATTGTGTATCCTTATCTTGTATTCCTTTTTTTCCCCTGAAGAGCAATTTGACATATAGTACTGTTTCATTAGTTACTGAGACTGCAAGATTCACTGATGGTTCTGCTGGCTTGTCATGATTTACAATCAATATCTTGCTAGTAAAAGTTATTGTATGGAATGTGTTACATGTCATGTGTTCTGATCTTCTGGTGATTGCTGGCACCTTGATCTCTTTGTCTCTCTTCCCCCTCCTTTATACCCCTCTTCTGTTCCACTTGGTTGCCCACTGGGGGGTTGGTGGATGGCCAAAGTCAAAATCAGTTAGATGATAACACTCTTTCATTCTCTTGCAGGTGGAGGATATGTCATATCTCCTGTAAACCAAGGGAAACGATCTGTGGTGAAGCACATGCTTGCTATTGACTGGAAGTTCTGGAAATCATATCTACGAACTTCTTCAGCTCGATCTATTACTATCAGAATGCTTGGGAGAGTTGCTGGTAATCTTCAAATATTACAAGATTTCTCTTTCTTTCATTTCCTGTGTTCTTCACATATTATGATTCCCTGGCATTTGCAGCTTTGCGAGAGTTGTTCAGAGCAAAATTGGGAAATTGCCCTTCCTCTGATTTCTCATCAGGAGAGTTGACAAGAAATGTTAAGTTGCATCTGGGTGAAGAGGATACTATGGTTGAAGATGGGAAGATTAAGGGGTATCAAAGTGAAGAAGTAGAGAAGACACCATCAGAACATGCCAGCCTAGTGGGCCTTGATGATGCTGCTGATGAGTTTTTTGATGTTCCAGAACCCACAGATCATGAATTATCAGAAAATGGGTGGAGCTATGATTTTGGTCATGAAACATACACCCAGGTAGCATTTGCAACAAATTTATTCATAATTATTTCATGGAAGGGGTACCTAGAATTGGTAGCTAAGGGACTTTCTTGTCGATATCTATCTTGTCAAGGATGTCTAAACTCATGCATGCAATTAGTTTTTGATCTTATTGTACAGCTAAAGACATAATTTCACCCTAAACTCTGTTACTTTAACCTTACGACACCCTTTACTTTTGATGAGTCAAAACAAAAGTAAAGTGTGTCATAAGGTTAAAGTAACAAACACTTCAACTTATAAAATTACACTAATTAAACACTTCAATTTGTAAAATTATTTTATTAAACACTTCAACTTGCAAAATTTGATCAATTAAACACCTATGAAAAAGTTGAATAATATGAAAATTATTATTCCAAAAACTATGCTAACTACATATCAAATAAATATTTTTTACATATGAAAGCCAAAAACCTTAAAAATTATTAATGTTAATGTGGAAAATTCTGTAGTTCTACCAAAATTTCCAAGTTCAAGTACAAAATAGGTCATTTACAAAGTCCAAGGGGCCACAAGGTTAAATTTGTAAAGTTTAGGGGCAACTTTATGTATTCAACCGTTTGATAATTTAATTTTTCACACCCGTATAGTTTTTCATCTTATATTATAGCACATGACTCACAACACAGATTTATTGTTTTAGTTTCTATATTTCTCATTTTAATTGCTAGTGTGGGCTAATGAAGGCAAAAATATTCTTTCCTTTCTTTGCTTCATATCAGTATTCTTCATTAAACAAATTCAGATGTTGCTTATTTTGATTCTCATGTCTCTTATGACTTTGAAAGCAGGAGATACGTCAACCCAGGTTATCCACTGCTGCTGGTTTTGTGAAGAAATTGCATGATCTTGCTGGTAAACTTGGTTTTTGTGATCAATGCAGAGCTTAATAAATTAATTGCAAATCTTAATTATTTCTGTCGGATGGGTTTGCTTTGTTGTTGTGCAATTTCATGACATTTAGAGACTCATGTATGCTGCAGTTCAAAAGAGGGGTTATGTGGACTTGCAAGAGATGGCAAGGGAAGACAGTATCTCGTGCTGCTATGGAACTACTCTTCCGAAAGACCCAGCTTGTACTATGCCTTCCAGTTGGACAGCAGCTGATCCTTCTAGCTTTTTAATCCGTGGAAAGAATTACCTTGAAGACCAGAAAAAGGTACCAAGCACTATTTGTTGATCACAAAATGCTGAAATGTTTAGCCAAACATGATGATCGTGGCCACTAATTGAATTGGCCTTAACGTTATTCAAGGCTTATATATTTCGACTTTCTCATGTGTATAGTATGTCAATCATAGTATTCAAGTCACATGCTCCATGGCCTAGGAAATGTCAAATTTTTTTTTACTTCTCTATAAATAATACATTCATGCTGCTTGGCAGTCTTTTAATTTCTCAATCCAGCTTTGTCCTTGTCAAAATCTGTGCAGGTTTTGGCAATTGTTCAGGTTTGGGCTTCCTTCCCAAATTGAGGAGGTGATTTTAAGAGTTGAATCTTATAGAGTTGCTCTGCTTTGTTGTTTTTTCCAGGTTAAGGCAAAAGGCACTTTGATGCAAATGGTTGCTGCAGACTGGCTAAGATCTGACAAGAGAGAAGATGATCTTGCAGGTCGTCCAGGGAGCATTGTTCAGGTAATATTTTAGTTCCTTGTGATTAATTTTGTCTAGTTTTGATCATGTATAGCTGAGCTGTCCCCTCCTGCATCTGCATCATGACATTTGTAACTAGAAATAAACTTAACAAGATTTTTTTTGCAGAAATATGCTGCACAGGGCGGACCAGAGTTCTTCTTCATTATAAACATACAAGTAAGTTTGGTATTCTGTTATACTCAGCCAGACCATCATCCCAACGACTACTCATATCTATCATTTATCATTGGAAAGATTCAATTTTTGAATATGAAACAGGTACCAGGTTCAACTACATATAGCCTTGCCCTATACTATATGATGACTATACCTTTGGAAAAGGCACCGTTGCTGGAGAGATTTGTCAAGGGGGATGATGCATATAGAAATTCAAGGTTTAAGCTCATACCTTACATATCCAAGGTTAGTAGCTCTGGGCATAAACTTGCTTTGTTTCTATGACCGAGCACCTGTTCATTCATTACGAATAAAATCATTGTCGCTTTAGAACAACTGAGCTATTGTGATACATCTACTGTAAAAGGGGGCCTTTCTCTGACCCATGTTTCAGAAATATTCTTATAGTGATACTTTCTCTTGTTTATCTTTTTCAGTAAGAAAACCAAAAGTGTTTCTCTTTTACCTTCCTTTCTACTGGGTTTTAATTGTTGATTTAAATGGTACAATGACTTGGGTTATCCCTTTCATCTTGCATGTGCATTTGATATCATTTTATTTGTAAAAATACTTAAACCTGAGGTCTGCCATGATCCTTATTTATGCGGCAACTTTTGATGAAAGCATAATATATAGTCATGCATTGCAATTATTCTTCTTATATATTTTCCACAAGATAAGACGTTATGGTTTGCTTATGTCAATTTCCATTTATTTTCTCAGGGTTCATGGATAGTCAAGCAGAGTGTAGGAAAGAAAGCTTGCCTGATTGGCCAAGCACTGGAAATTAATTATTTTCGTGGAAATAACTACCTGGAGGTAAACTTGCTAGAATAATTATCTATATAATTTGTAGTAGTAACATTGAAATTGTCAGGTGTACCAGATTCTCCTTGCTGTTTCAAATAAACTGTAATCATGTGTGCTTTGATCCAACATATATCTGTCATTGATCTTTTTTATTCAGCTAATTTCTGAATCTTAACATCATTTCAGCTTGGAGTCGATATTGGGTCATCAACGGTTGCAAGGGGAGTGGTCAGTCTCGTTCTCGGTTACCTCAGCAATTTGGTTATTGAAATGGCATTTTTAGTACAGGTAATACAAATTAAATTCTCAGACAAGGGCACAAATAAACAATGTTGAATTGTTAATTCTTTTCTGATTTTGATCACAAACCAACAAATATCCTCGCTCTTCAATATCAATAGTCTCTGAACCTAAGCAAGATTCTGTGGGGAAAATGAGTGTGTTTTCCCTTAAAATACCAATACTAGTGACTTGTTACATACGAAACACCTGGGCTTCACTTGTGGGTAGGGATGGAAGCAGTACATGTATTTTAGGGTACCCGCCCAGCTCCGATGCATTTAAAAATGATATGGATAATTACAAAATACATATCCATATCATTTTTACTGCAAAAGAAATGTGGTTTAAATAAGTCTACATTTAGCTAGTTTAAGATTTGTGGATATCCTATCCGTTTAAGAGGTATTTTAAACGGGCTTTAGATGGGTATAGGTAGTCAACTTAAATGAGTTCGAATATAGGTACTTAAATAGATATTTAGGTATAAATGATAAAATTTTAAACATTTACGAAAATGGGTAGCTTAAAATTTCGGGTACCCGCCCCGCTTCTTTCCCTACTTATGTGTGAATGTTTGTACCTCTCACTTCCTTGACACCATAGGATATGTGTTAGACAGACATGTGTATCATATGCTAAATTTTTGGACGATACACATTTAGGCCTGTGCATGTCGTGTCCTATAGCTTCTTAGTCCAATGTCACATTTCTTGATGATCTTCCAATCTCTCTCTTGTAGGGAAATACTTCGGAGGAGCTTCCGGAGTATCTGCTCGGAACTTGCCGGCTTAACCATTTGGATGCTTCCAAAGCAGTTTTACTGAACTCATGATTGTCACTGTCTATGTCATTTCCTTTAGAGGCTCAGCTCAACCATGGAAATTCATTCTTTTATTCAATGAAATTGACAATGTATTATGTTGTAAATATCATTAGATTTGATAGCCAAATCTTTGTAAAGATGCCACTTCAAGTTAGAGCTGATTGTCCAATTTAGTTTTGCCATATATTTAAAATTTCTGTTTGAAATGATAGATTGATATGAAACTTAAGAATTGACCAAAACAAATAATGATTAATATTGTAATTATTAAATCTAATAGTACACAAGTGATTTTGGCTTAAGAACCAAATATTATATTTAATTATTTTTCCAATCAAAGATATGACAATGTAATTTCTTTATAATTATTGTTATATTTTAAAATAAATTTTCTTTCCTAATTTTAAACTTTTTTAAAAATAAGTTTTGGCAATTAACTTTAAAAAGAAAAGGAGATCATGCATCATTTTTTTTTGGTTGACAATTAAATTATTTTTTAAAATATTTTTATCATTTGTATTTAAATATTATAAATAAACAAAGACTAATTAAATTATTTGACCTTCCGATTACAACAAAATCCCACTAATTATATTAGAGTTTAACAAATTAACCATTCGCTTTGACTTGCAAATTGCAATGATAACTTTTTAATCATTTTCTCTAATTACTCATAAACAATTCCTTGAATCTGTGTATGATTCAATTACAAGGTAGAATTCAACATAGCATAGCCGAGGGAAAAATTTCTGCCTTCCTTGGAAAAAAGTATCCTTTTTCTGTTTGGATGGCGAGACAATTCCGAGCAACCGTATCTGGAAAATTGTGATTTTGTTTGGTGTGGGGCCTAACGGATTTCGAGTGTTGTCTGGTAGAGTTCCAACACTGACTTGAAACCAATTTATGAGCACGAGATCCCTAAACTCGATACAGGTAGCCCACTAATCGTTGTTTTCTTTTTTTAAAATTATAATTAATGTCTATTTATTTATTTATTTTGGTTTCTGTTTCTGTTTGTCTTTCGTGTAAGTTTATTTTCTTCGTTCTGATTAGGGTTTTTGGTCGCTGGTGCTTTTTTTCCATTTCTGGTTTGTAATGTATAATTGCCTTTGTTTTGCTCCAATTTTAAGCTCTTTACCGTGTGCTGTTAAGTTTAATTGGAGGGAAAAAATGAGAAAGTTGATTGAGAAGAAATGGGTAACATTTATTGAATCATTAGGTAGATTTTGTTAGGAAAGGAAAGATATTTTTGGCTCTTTATTTTATTATTTGGAGAAATATTTGCTGTTATTAATCTAAATGAGGCAGAAATGTAATAAAAATTAAGAGAAGTGATTTTGTTGTTTAGCTTATTTCTCCATGTTATTTTATTGTTGATGCCTTCTTCCATGCTTGACATTGTCCGCTTTGGCAGGTTTTGTAGTAGGAAATATGCGGAAGGATCCTACTCTGCTGTTCGTTTTGCTTTTGGTGCTTCTTGTCCTGGGTACGTATCTCCGGGTTTTAGTTTTAGCTTAATTTTAATCTCCCAAAAAAATTTAATTGGAATTTTGGCTGATAACATTCTTTTTGCGATTCTTCTTGTTTCTGTATTAGTAAGTGCCTCTCCCATCAAAAATGATTTTAGCCATTGTGAAAAAATTGTCAAAAACTGGGCTGTTGCCTCTCTTGAACAAGAAGTTAAACATGACAAACACGTGCTTCGAGATTTGTTATTTTTCCTTCATGTCCCCAGAACAGGAGGGCGCACTTACTTTCATTGGTAATTCTCCATTTGCACAGTACAATCACTTGAAGATAGAGCTAACCATTTCTTACAACCATAGTAATTTCTGCCGTATGTTGTACATGCAGTTTCTTGAGAAAGTTGTACCATAATTCGGAGGAATGTCCCCGTTCATATGATAAGTTGAGGTTTGATCCAAGGTATTGTAGGTTTATGTATTCCTCTTTATGTTTGCATGTTTGTGGACTAATGAATTTCTCTCTATCTGAACTGACATTTTTTAAAAATCACTAGATATTAGTTTTTATTCAACTAAAATGTGTTCTTGTATGGATAATGTGGATGAGTAGATTTGGATATCTTCTTGAGCTGAATGTTTCCAGAAATCCATTTTTCCTTTTATAAAGGAAATTTCTACTTCTAACACTGATTTACAGGGTGTTTCCTTTCTGGTGGAACCATGGATACTACTGTACCCAAGTACCACAGATTCACATCTGATTTAGTAAATTTTTTTCTGTAAATCTAGGGAGTAATGCAAAGGCATGCTACTTTTGACCTTTAATCATATGTAACAGCATGTGTATACTGTAATTCCAGAAAAAAAAAAAAAAAAAAGGAAATGCCTTGTACTCGGATTTGTCCCTTCTTGGTTCAGGTTTTAGTAAGGGAACGCAAACATTATAAGTGAAACATCATTCTAATTCGCCGAAGCACATCCTTGGATTCTTGGCCCATAACTGACTTTGGTGCTCGAAGTTTCAGTTTTCTTTTAGCATTTATGGAGATATGCTTCGTTTCACATGGGGTACCGTCTCTCCCGGGTGTATGTGAGTGTTGTAGAAAACTTAAATTTAATCTGAAGTCGTCCCAACATAATAAATATAAACTTTAATTGGGAATATATTATTTGGTCTGGACTCAATATCAGGCTTTCTTTATTGAACCAGATTCAATATGTGGGTTGCATGTTACTATAACGTAATACTGCCCTCGATTCCTCAAATCCCTAGACCAACTATTGTATTTGCAGCCATTGTGAAAAAGTTTAAATTGTGTTTCATTCAAACTGGGTGCATATGAGCTCCTTCTCATTGAACAAGATTAGTTTTTCAAATACATGGATACAAGGCACAACGATAGCTTCGTGAGATTTGTGTTAGTCTGTGCTTATCTCCTTTCAATGTCGTTCCCAGAGACTATGGTAGCGCGGGCGCACTCTACTATCATTGGATATTTAATCAGTCTTTCGTTTTGCACTCAGTTTACAATTTATATTCCTTGTGAACAGATAAGAGCTCCTAGTACTAATTTCTTTACGGATACCATAGCTAAAATTTATACTGCCGTATGTTGTACATGCATGTTTCTTGAGAAAGATCAGGTGTCTAACACAATAACATTCGGAGTATATTAATGTCCCCGATTACAAAGTATGAATAAGTTGAGGATTTGATCAACAAAGAGTATTTTGATAGGGTGGTTAATGAATTCCACACATTTATGTGTTCGCCATAGATATTGGTGGGAAAAGAACTACAAAAAATTACCTCTCTGCAGTATTCTCTCTAATCTCAAAACTAGACAATTTTCTATATTACTCAAAAAATCACTACGTATATTGCAAGTATCTTATATTTTTACACATACTAAAATGTGTTCGGTTGTATTGGGGATAATGTGGATGAAGTACGTGATTTGGAATATCTTCTTTTTGAGGACTGAACTGATCCAGAAAATCCAGTTTATTCCCTTTCTCTATGAAAGGGAAATTTATACTCTTAGTTTTTCGGTAATCCCAATTTGAGTTTTGGGTGATTCAGGGATCATAGTTTTCCATTGTCTAGGTGAACCTCGAGATTATTTACTGTACAGGCCAGGTAGTACCCCACAGAATTCCTGAGCATTTCGTAGTTATTAGTAACATGTATAATTTTTTTTCTGCGTGAAATCTCATAAGGACCAGATAATTTGCTATACACCGGGTCATGCCTACTTATGTTTGACGCTTTAATCGATAGGATCTTGTATCAGCATGTGGACTCCCCTTAACTTATTACTGTAATTGGATCCTTTGAATTAGAAAAAGAAAAAAAAAACAGGCACAAGGGGAGGGAGGTGGAGGGAGTTTGCCCGTTTTTATGGTGGATTGCACTTCCTCGTCTTGCATCTATGATAGGTATTGGATAATTATATTCTAGGTCACATAAGTTTTAGTATGACAATCATTTATAAATTTATAAGCTCTTTGCATTTTGCATGCGCAACAGAAGATGCAGCTTTAAGTATGTCGCAGCCCTTCCAACTCTACGCAATTGAAATGAAACTGTCAACTAATTTATAGCAGTGATGTACTAAGCGTTCACGCTATCATCGGTAGTTTGGAATCTCTCCGTCGCGTGACCTATTTATATCTTCATTGACGAGGAGTAATCCCAGGCAATTATTATGAGATCCTTCTTTATCTACAATTTATATGAGAATGATACTTACGGAATTTACTATAGCGGGGGTTAGCACAAAAGTAGGCGGCTAAGGACTCTTCTTCAAAATTGGTCATAGGGTTTTCGGAAGGTGGCATACTCTAAAAAAAAAAAAAAAAAAAGGAAAGGGGAGGGAGGTGGGGGGCTGTATGTGATTGCTTCCGTTGCATTATGTAGGTTTGGATATTATTCTGGCACTGTTTTGTATGACATCTTTATTTATAGTTTTGCATTTGTGCAGCAAACAGAAGTGCAGGTTGTTGGTTACGCATGATGACTATAGCATGATGTCTAAGCTTCCCAAGGAGAAAACTTCAGTGGTGACCATACTTAGGAACCCAGTTGACCGCGTATTTAGTACTTACGAATTTTCGGTTGAAGTGGCGGCTAGGTTTTTGGTGCATCCTAACTTAACTTCGGCTACAAAAATGGCTGGCCAGTTGCGTCCTAGGAATGGTGGAATTAGTACGCTGAATATATGGCCATGGAAGTATTTGGTTCCATGGATGAGGGAAGACCTATTTAATAGGGTAGGTCAGCTTGTAAGCTGCTGTTGGATGTCTCATGTCTCTCTTACTTTTATTTAGTCTTTGGACTCTTATTTCATTTTCTTAATTTGCTGTTTCATAATCATTTGAACATATTTTCTTGCCACAGATGCATTATTCCGAAAACTATTTGCATACATTGTTTTCTCTTTGAGAAACATATCTTGAGAGAGAACCTTGTGATGTTTAATGTTTTAAATATTCATCTGCTTGACCATTTTGAGAGAGTTTTTGTTCCTTGTATCATTTATCTCTAATTGCATAAATCTATATGCATATCCTGCATGATAATATAGGGGGATCCAAGAATACGTGACTACTATTAGTTGACAGTTCATGGTGGAAGGGCTGGACTATTGGTTCTTTGCATGTTTATTTTTTTACTTTTATGACAGAGGGATGCCAGGAAACTTAGGGGCTCAAATCATGTTAAGAGCAAAGATCCATACAACATGGAGGAAATGGTTATGCCATTACATGAATACATCAGTGACCCTATAGCTCATGATATCATCCACAATGGAGCAACATTCCAGGTACTTGTCTAATTTAGTCTCACAGTATGTTGCAGTTTGTTGTTGTTGTCGGTTTTGTTTTTTCCTGCTTGTCTAATTTTTCATTCTTTTTATCTTTTGACTGTTTTGATCAACAGGTTGCAGGATTAACAAACAACTCTTATTTTGCGGAATCACATGAAGTGCGCCATTGCGTACAGAAATTTAAGACTCTTGGTGAACACGTACTGCAAGTTGCAAAGGTAATCACGATAAGTTTTCCATATTTTTTAGCAATGCATTATCGTTATAATGTTCCTCTGATTTTTTTCCCCTCATGGCTCTTTTCATGTTAGATACTTGTAAATCTTGCAGAAGAGGTTGGATGAGATGTTATATGTTGGTCTTACAGAGGACCATAGAGAATCTGCAACAATGTTTGCAAATGTGGTTGGTGCACAGGTAATTTCCCAGGGATT
The DNA here is from genome assembly GCF_014843425.1 of Jatropha curcas. The sequence goes on along the minus strand of NW_023590921.1, from coordinate 173,359 downwards.
ATCATCAAACTCTAGCATGGAGAATGCAGCTGATAATCCATCAGGTTAGACAGGCCCATTTTGCACTGTCAATAATAGTATTTAATTATCTATTCCATTCCCATTCAAATTCATTTTTCACTTGTGGTACAGAGCAGAGCTCCTCAGTTTCAGATTCTGAGCCTGAAAGTGAGGATCATCAGGTGAGTGGTAGTCTATCCTTTTCTTGAATGTGGTATAAGACTTGATAACTGGATACCAACTCCAGTGGCTGGTCATTTTATTGCTTTTCCTGGACAGCAGAATAGCACCTCAGACCAAAAGGCAAGTGAAATTGCTTCTCCAGAAAATCTGGAGAGGAAGAAAGGAAATGTAAGACACTTTGTACATGGATGTATGGATGGTTCTTTTGCTATAAAATGGGTAAAGTTTTGACTTGGATTTTCTTGTCCTTCATGTTAGATGACTGTAAAGACACTTATGGAAGCTTATGAAGATTGCATTTCTAATTTGCGGAAGGCCCAGGCACGTCGCCGTACCAATTCTCTGAAGAGAATAGCTCCAGCAAACTTTTCAAAGGAGGTATGCTTCCATAATCTTTTCTCTTGACTGGTCTTGTACTCTACATTTCTTTTCCCATTTTGTATCTCATGTAAATAAGTTTTGAGTACACTGCATATGCTGATCTGATTCCAAATTTTTTAAAGTGCACATGAACTTTGAATTTTTTTTTTTTTGACCAAGTCATAAACTTTGAATTTTCTCAATGCTTCTTTAGATATTTGTTAAATTATCAGATAATATAATTGAATTGATCTAGTGCAATAACAGATCACATTGCGACAGAAATTATTTTCATCATTACTTTTAGGCAATGGTATGTTTTTAGATCGTGTTGAGTAAAAAGTGTGTGATCTATTGGAGATTTTGAAGGGATTTAGAGTAATTGACAGTTGCTTGCACCCTCAGAAGTATCTGTTTTATGGAGTTTACCAACATTGCATTGGATGGAATTTTAAGTTGCTTGCACCCTCAGAAGTATCTGTTTTATGGAGTTTACCAACATTGCATTGGATGGAATTTTAAGTTGCTTGCACCCTCAGAAGTATCTGTTTTATGGAGTTTACCAACATTGCATTGGATGGAATTTTAAGTTGCTTGCACCCTCAGAAGTATCTGTTTTATGGAGTTTACCAACATTGCATTGGATGGAATTTTAAGTTGCTTGCACCCTCAGAAGTATCTGTTTTATGGAGTTTACCAACATTGCATTGGATGGAATTTTAAGTTGCTTGCACCCTCAGAAGTATCTGTTTTATGGAGTTTACCAACATTGCATTGGATGGAATTTTAAGTTGCTTGCACCCTCAGAAGTATCTGTTTTATGGAGTTTACCAACATTGCATTGGATGGAATTTTAAGTTGCTTGCACCCTCAGAAGTATCTGTTTTATGGAGTTTACCAACATTGCATTGGATGGAATTTTATTTAATTTTCAAAGACATCGATGCACAAACTTTTAAATCAGAAGGTTTTGTCCATATCCATCATAGCATAGGAAATGTCTCAGTCATTTCCTTTTTATGATAATGTGTTGACGTTTCTCTTTATTGTTCTTGTTGGAATGAGTCTTTCTAGTTTTTTTGTGCCTTCTTCAATTGTTTGAATGCTATTTGACTCCATCTAAGCTGCATGTGCTATTTATTTGTTGGGTATCATCAGTCATTTCTCCTGAAGTTATATGATGATCCGGGCTGCTCATTTTGCTTGTTTAGTTCTGTGGCATCCTTTTACTATTGTCTTCCTAACAACTGGAAGTTCATTTTTCTTATTACAATTTCTTCCTCTAGTTATAATCATGTTGTCTTGGTCTATTTCTGAAAGTCTCAGTTTTATCATTGATGTAAAACATAATGAAGTCATGCACTCTCATTTGAGGCTCATTTTGGAAAGCAGGTGATTAAACACCTCGCCTTTACTTGTTGAATCGAAACCCTTTCAACATTACCATATCGGTATTGGATTTATTAGGATTTCCCTTATGAATTTGGATATAATAGGGTAATTTCTTCCCCTGTTGTAGCTAACGTTTGAATATGTGAAACTTCACCAGGATCGTCATCATGTTCCCAAGGTAGTTCTTGAGCAGATAAGATCACTCAACAATCTTGACCTGGAGCTTTATAAATATGCTCAAGACATATATGCAAAGCAACACAAACGCACAACACAAAAGTTGGCCAGTACGGTAAGTATATATCTGACAAGGACATGATTTTTGTTTAGTGATTATGCTGGCACCGGTGCCTCTTCTGCTGGTGGATGCATCAGCGAATAAAATTATATGATGTGTTGCTAAGACAAATTGCACGTCATCTTGCATTACTTCTGAAGTGTGTGTTTTGAATACACATGGAATACTCAGATGATTGCCTGACTACATGAAATCATTCTATGGTCCAAAGTGCATTTCATGGATTGATATAAAAATCTCAATTACATACTTGCAACTTAGGAAAAGCAACAAAATGGTGCCTTTGGAACTTTCCAGTATTTGTTCAAGAGTGAGAAGACACAAAACAGTCGCTAGAAATGCTTTGCGTGAAAACTGTAGCTTGTTTAAAACATTTTCTAATACAATTCCATAACACATCTGAATGGCTTTAGTAGTTCTGAAATCTGTCGTTGTTCCCTTTTGGAAAGTTTTGCCTGCGTTGTATTTGTGGTTGTGTTTAAATTCCTGAGAGTTGAAAAATAGGACCATAACAATTTACCCTTTTTGTCTTGGCAATGTGATTGCATGAAGCAAGTGGCACTTTTTATCTGATGCTGCAGGAAGGATTGGAGGGCTTGTTCAACAATTCAGGCGGTGTCTTATTGTGGAAACCCTATTCTCTGGTCGTGTCCTTTATCTTACTTCTTGTAATCCTGGTTATGTTTGTAAATGCAAAAAGAAGAACAGCAAAAGTTAAAATATGAATATCTCTCTAATCAGATATGGGGAAAAGTTAGATATGAATGTTATTTTGTTTACAAGCAAGTTGTAGGGTATCACATGCAGAGAAAAGTTATATAGTGGATAGGAAAGTAGGGATCGACCTGATTCCAATTTTTGGTGGATGCCTATGCTTAATTTATTCATGAACCGATTCATTTTTTGGTAGGGATCGCATTCCTGATAAGATTGAAGTCTCAGGAGTCTGTTTCTGTAACCTTCTGATATTGAATGTATTATTAGCATTATTCTATTCTATTTGGCGTTTCAGTTCTGTGTTGGCATCCTCGTGCCAAATTTGCCTCTGCTAATTGAAAGTTCTTTCTTCAGTTCGTAGCTATGTGCCACAAACACGGCAACATACGTAGTACTATAGAACTTTTTCTAAAATATTTAGCTTGTGTTGTGTCGGAAAAATATCTCGAATTGTATCGAAGAAGTGTCTGGCACTGATAATCAAAATCAAAGTCTCAATACTTGCATTATGTCTGGTGAAACATTAATAGAACAGAACAGAAAGCAAGGTGATAAAATTATATGGTATAAATATTGATTGATAGGCAACAAAGTAGCAAGCAGTATATTTAGATGGCTGTAGGAATTGTTTGTTGAGAAATCATCTTCTAAAATTGTCAAGATGGTGACACGGTAACAATCTTCAGATGACGCATTGGTAAGGCAGAATGTGGTATAATCGGCAAAGCCCAACTAAGAAAGTTGTATGATGAAAGTGAAATATGACGAGGCAAATTATGCCACCTAATTTGCTAAATATACTTATTCAATTTGAATATCACCGTCAGTGGTCTACCTAGTCCCTCCCCCGTGGAATTATTTGAGCTTCCAACTGTAATCAGGGGGGAGTAATTCTTGATTTCTAACTGAGAATCGAATGAAATTGGCTCAATTCCGTCAGATTTGGATAATTGTTTTAGAAATTTGGTTATCAATTAGTTTGGATATAGAAAACCATTTGATTTTTAATTTTTGGTTCAATTACTATATATAACTATCTGAATTTATTTTAAATCAAATCGAATTAAACCGATTTAATTCCATTTGGATCCAATTTATTATATTATTTGATTTCAGATTTGGATACTATAAAAATATATTTAGATAAACCAAAATTGAGTTAATTTGATTTAATTCAATTTGGTTGACTGAATGTTCACACCTACTTTCAAGTGATACAGTCATTTTACACTTACCAAACTACAAATAATATGCTGGTAAAAAACAACTTAACAAACTACTAATAATGTGTTGGTAAAAGACGTCCTACCATACTATTAATAATGTGTTGGTGAGATGGTGAACAACTATTATCTTTATGTAAAAATATAAATTTAAATTCTGAAAAAAAAAAAAAAAAAAAAAAAAAAAAAAAAAAAAAAAAAACACAAAAAAAAAAAAAAAAAAAAAAAAAACACTTTCTGGGAGTACTAAGAACCTTTGCGTTTCATCTGACTCGCAAAAGCTAGGGCAAGAATTTTTAGTATTTTGGTTATTACAAACAAATTGAAGCTTAGGAATTATACTGAAATAAATAATAAATGGGATGACTATGGATTAATGAGACAGAGTTGTATAGTAGTATCTTCTTATGTTGTATCATGTTTGCATATAATGATAATTTATATAATATAAGCTTGTATTAATTATATTCTGTCCCCTAAAATATGTTAGATCAAATGGTAATTAATAATAATAATTATATATATAAAAAAGAGATCCAAATCCAAATTGGCAAATGAAATGAATGGATCTAATATTCCCTAAAATGTTATAGTATGATTATAATTTTGGTTTTGTAGGTTGAATTTGCATGTGACAGCACATGATCTTTTCTTCCTTATTGGCAGAAATGATCGAATTACTTACCTAAACCAAAAAATTAAAATTAAAATCAAAATTGATAAATTATTATCATGCTTAAGTTAAGTCTTAGAGACCTTTGATTGGTGGGGCCTATTTTCAACAGCAAAGAAATTGATGACAGCTTCTCTCTCTCTCTCTCTCTATCGTCGGTGCTCTCTCAAATCTTGCAATACTTTGCCCATACATAATACTTCGGTACACCTCTCCACCCACCGCCACTTGATTGGTCACACGTTATGATCTTATTTTTTATATTATTTTGGATTTTTCATGTCTCCTAATAATATCATACCACATGCTCTTAAACCATCCTTATTAGTAGTATTTCATTTCTCATTTAATTACTTTCTTTTTTTTTTTTTTTTTTGGAAAAAAAAGGAGATGTTAATTTCTTTGCAGCGCATGAACGTTTTTGACAACCATATAAATGTATTTTCCAAATATTGATTTATATTCTCACCTTTGTGATTATCAGATTTAAGGTAAGTTTAATTTGTAAAATATAATAATTAATTAATGTGACCGACTTAACTTATATGTCCATCAATTTCTTAAATTTGAGTAAAAAACACGTTTATTTTGTTATTATTTGTAAGTAACTAAACATATCAGTTTCATCTTTCATTTTTAAATTTATTTATATATTATTTAGTTTTATTCATAAACTTTACTTGATGATGTTAAAATAATTCTTCTGTTATTCACACTAAAATGATTTTTAGTTTATGAGATTTTGAATTCAATGTGAGTCCAATCAAATTAAAAAAAAAAATTACAAAAGTGTTTTTTTTTTTATTATTGATTTGGAGGCTTAATGGGTCGAATTTGGATAATATGTTCCTTTACTCATCAAATTAATAATAATTTTGTGAGCGAGAGGAGATGTGCCAAATACTCATCAAATTAATTAGAACTTTGTGATCGAGAGATTTCAAATTCAGACATTTCATTTTCATATAATATATGAAAATTTATCAGACCATGCGTGATTAGCTAAAAATAAAATTTCTTTAATTAATTACACTTGGCACAACAAAATTAATTTTATATTATTAGGAAAAAAATATTATTTCCTTTAGTTGAATTTGAATAGGGACAAACATATATTTATAAAGAAAGTTAAACAAATATTTATATATAGAAATAAAACAATTCACCTAATATATATATTGAAGAATAGTCTTTTTTTTCATTAATATATATTTTTAGGCGGTAGAATAGTATTTAAATAAAGCCATCTTAATCGTAGACTCAAGATTTCAATCCAATTAGAAAATAGAAAGCCCTTTACAATTATTTAAAATTATTAAATAAAAATTAAGGAATTCATTAAACAATTTTAATTTTAGCAAAAATATTCATAATTGATTACTTTCTCTATCCCATAATTTGTATTATGATTTGATTTGCATGTAAATTAAGAAAATTTAATTAATATAGTTAAATTATAATTTTTATTTATTTATTTTTCCTAATATACTCTTATTTTAATATTTACAAAAATAAATTTCTAAGAAATGAATTAGGACAGCAATTTGATGGATGAAAAAGGAGAGTAGGACAAAAATGATGAATGTGGGAATATTAATTAATTTTTACCTAGATACTAAAAACAAAATTAAAATTTAAAGAATAATTAGTGCTTTTTTTGATAATTTTAGCAGTACCTTAGCTGAAACTTTTTTTTTTTAATAAAATTTTCATATTCAAAGATAATTCCACTATTTCAACAGGATAAACAGTAATTACCAAAAAAAGAAAAAGAAAAAGAAAAAGAAAAGATATCCACGCGGTTTTGTAGTAAATAATCATATTCCCGGCATTCATCTCCAGAGCCTCATTAGACACTAAATATTAAAAAAGAAAATCTAAAACATTTCCTAATTATGCACGTGATAACCATTTATATATATATATATATAAAAACATTTCCGTAAATCACAGTGTTTCCAGAAAAGGGATGCTAGATGGACGCAGATCAAACCATGGTCCATATTAAGTTCAATAAACAAGCATGTAGTTTATTGTTACTCCTCTCACACCATAAGAAACCTAAAAATCCCAATCTCAGACAAGAGAGATTCAAAAGGAATCTCTCAATCCACTGTTATCATCTTCTCTCCCCTCTCTTCGCTCTCTCTCCTTCCCTCTGCTCTAAGCAGGAAATTTACAATGTCCATTCTCACTCACTGAAACGACGCCGTTTTATAGGTCTAAATTATGTGCAGAGCCCGCTTTCTCTCTCTCTAGCTAGGGTTTTGATGTGGATAAGTTCAATTCATGACTTACTTTGGTCCCATTTAGGGTTTCTTCTTTAAGGTTTGTCTACTTTTTTCCTCTTAAATTCTTCATTTTTGTTTTTTCCGACTTTTTGTTTTTAATTCTTGAGTTGCATTCTCTCTATGGCGCTTTGTTTCAACTTTTCTGCTTGGTTCGCGAGAGAATGAAGGGGAAATGAGGGAAAATGGTCTTAGAAGCGTTTCAACAGTCTGTTAGACATCATTTCTAATATTAAAAATTAGAAATGATATAAATAATAGCTCACAAAGTTGCCTTTTTCTATTTGTTCTCTGCAATAGTTCAAAATTGAACATTTTTTTTCCTCTTCTCCTGCATGCATTTTCTCGGTAAACAAACAAGCCTAGAAGGATTATCTAATTATAATAATATATTAGCTTATTTTCACTAGCTTTTCTTAATTGGTTCAAATTGAAGTCATAACCGTAAAGAAAACGACCGCGTATCTGGTTTGAAAATGATGTTGCCTTTTCTTTTTTTTTTTTTAATTTGTCTTCAAATAGTTAAGATTATTATAAATAATAAATAGACGAATCTTCTAAGATTGTAAGAGTCCTTTGCTGTAACTCATTTCTGTTTCGTTTATTACTGTTGTTTTTGATTTTTTTTTACACGAATTATTACCAAAATTTTGTTGCATTTTGGATTACGTAATTACATTTGTTTTTTAATTTGTACTCTAAATTTAAGGATTTTGTGTGTATAAATAAATCTTTATTCAAATTAAAAAGAATGGTAGTTTAATTATCAGATAAATATACGTTCTTCAACCGTTCAACAACAATTAGTAATTATCTGAATATAATTGAATTGGAATGCTCTTTCTTTTATCTCTAGTGAAGTATATACGGGTATGGCCTTTGAACCCACTTCGCTATACTAATCAATTTACAGTAACGCATTCGTGAAGATGAACCTAACGTACCCACGTCAAACACATATCACACTTAACGTACGTACCTTTGTTGGACATCTAGAACAAACTGAGTTCCGAGGTATTAACCTCTTCATGTATGAGCAAATGTTAAAAATTTTGAAAGAGGAACGCTGCATTTATGTTTTTGTATCCAAAACGCATTACCCACTTTGCAGGGAGTGCATTTATGAAGTTGAATAGCAGTTTCCTGGTTTTTTTATTCTTCTTTTTGCCTTGTGATGCACAGGGTAATAATATGAATGCGAATACGAATACGAATGGTTCTTGGTTTTTTGACGAAAACTTTAATGGCGTGCCGGATGATTTTTTCGATGATGCCATGGAGCTCCTTGATTTTCCATTGGAGAACGTAGAATTGAATGATTTAGGCGAAGATTGGGAAGTTAAATTTCAACAGTTGGTGCCACCACCATCAAATGTTTTGGCTGGTCTTTGTGGTGAAAATGGCAATGACATTTTGAAAGTAAAGAAAAGCTCTTCAGTTTTGGTGAGTTTTATAAATTTTGTTTGTTACATGTGTGGAAATTGTCTATCTTTGTATGGATTATGAATTTAGTCATTTCATAGTTAGAGAGTTGAAATTGTGCCCTCAGTTAGAGTCCCTGGTAAATGTGGATTCTGCTTTCGGGAAGATTTCCTTAAACTGTAACGTGGCCAATAAATGGACTTTTATCTATTTACCGTTCAGTTAGAAGAATGATTTGTATAAAGCATGTTTGTCTCATTATATGTGGAGTTATGAATGCTTATGCTTGCATTATTCTACATTGAAGGAGATGGTACTGCTCCATGATATCTGTGTTCCTTTTTTGAACTCAATTTTTATGGTATAGGTTCTCTGTGGCAGTGTCCATCTGTGGTGACTCTCTGGCTCGACATTCTATTTACCGTTCCAAGTTAGAAGAATGATTTGTAATAAAGGCATGTTTGGTCCTCATTATATGTGGAGTTATGAAATGCTTAATGCTTGCTTATTCTACATTGAAGGAGATGGTACTGCTCCATGATATCTGTGGTTCCTTTTTTGAACTCAAATTTTTAATGGTAATAGGTTCTCTGTGGCCAGTGTCCATCTGTGGTGGACTCTCTGGCTCGACATTTTTTATGATTTATGACAAAAGAAGATAAGAACAATCACATATTGGAAGGTATAGGGTTTCTCTGTGGCAGTAATCCAATCTGTGGGTTGACTCTCTGGCTCGACATTTTATTTGGCAATGGTTTGTTGAAATTTTCGCAAATCGACATTTTTATGATTATGACAAAAGAGATAAGAACAATCACATATTGGAAGGTATAGGTTCTCTGTGGCAGTATCCATCTGTGGTGACTCTCTGGCTCGACATTTATTTGGCATGGTTTGTTGAAAAGTTTCCAATATGTGATTGTTCTTATATCTTTGTACATAATCATATAAATGCATTTGCATTTAGTTATTGAATGAAATATATCTTGGCTAGTTTGAAAAAAGTGTGAACATATGTTCTGTTACATAGTAGTCATTGCTATCCTGAAGTCCGGATGCTTGATTTTTGTAATTTGTAATTTGAACAAACAATACCAAGATGGAAGACAACTCTGAATTACTGCATTGAATGGGAACTGTATTTCAAATAGCTTTGGAGACCATTGAGGAAAAAGGAGAAACCAAATGAACATCCATTGGACAACCAGAAGAAATTAAGAATAGTTAATATAATCTAATGAGAAGCTGTTGTTCCACTACACAACATGACTGGTAGGATATTGAAGAAGCTAAAAGAATCACTGGGATGTTTGGTAAAGCATGTTAGTATTATGTCATGGCAACTGTTCATCGTACTTTTACAGTGTTAATTAAGGAAGCCTTATAATCATGAAGCCTTTGAAGTATTAAGCAATTAGAAGTCTGAATTTGTTCTAAAGTGGTTGGTGGTGTCATAGAAGATGGGAAGAGGAATTAAAATAACAATACTATGATTTGGTATGTTGTGTGTAGTTTAAGTAGCTCCTGAGAAATGAAAATACCAACCATGATGGGCCCATGTAGATTGTTGGATTCAACTGTATATAGCATAACAAGGACATCTGTCCAACATGGTCCAGCCTACTTCTTGCCCTGTAGTTGAAGTGTCATTGATGAAAATGAAGTATGATTGAATTGCTGGAAGATCACATTATATAAGCTCAGGATGGCGATCTTTTTTTTGTCATTTTTTTTACCTTTAGATTGATAGTGGGAAGCAAACATTTATGCTGAGAGGTAGTGTTGATCCTTGATGGCAATTACCATTTTTCACACCATGTCTTGAGATAAAGATGGAATACCCAGGATGAAGCTTGAATTCATCAGACACTAGCAACAAGTAGGTGCTAAGTTGATCTAATAGACCTTTTAGGAACTATTGAGACTTTACAAAATCCAGTTTTATAATTTGAACAATTTGGAACTGCTTATTGGCTCAGAGTTACCTGAGAATATCTGGCTAAAGTTTAGAAGCTTTATGTTGTGATTACATTTTCTTACAGTTACATTCTTGGTTGAAGTAAACTGCTTCCTGTCGACGGTGCTGCTGATTATTCATATTAATTGATTTAGTAATATATATAATTGTTATTTTTTGGGTTGATTTTCCAATCTCGGTTGAATAATCTATTCTCCTTTTAGATAAAATCTTTAAGGGCTTTTGGCCACAAGCAAGGCCACATGGAAATGACATTGAAACTGATTGAAACAATTTTGAAGCATGGTGTGAGGCCCCAAGGTGTTCACACATGTGTATCAAGATATTGTTTGGTCACTGCTCTTGAAAGTGTGCTGATATCATACTTAAATATGCTTTTAGGTGTTCAACCTCTCCTTTTGTTTTGTAATTCTGTGGAAGACATTAGAAACTTCATCTTTGTAATAATTTTTTAATTGAATTTTTATTTGATGCTCAGCATGATGAATCTTCTCAGCCAAAACAGTGGCCCAGCACTGCTGAAGCATCCTCTGGCAGAGGCATTCCCCTTAATTATGACTCTTCAGAGGCTAAATATTCACGCCTTTTCTGGACCTCCAGTCCAGTTTCTGTCCTTGAAAGCAGCAGCAGCTCTTCCTCAGCAGAAAATGCAGTAGTCCAACATCCCAAATTTGTCATCCCAGTGAAGCGCCCTCGAAGCAAGCGCCCTCGAAGCAAGCGCCCACATCCCCATCGGCGTACATTCCCATTCATCTCATATGCTCCAAAACAATATCATCCTTTGGGTTCTGAATCGGAAACAGAATCCTGTCCTGATGAGAAAATGTTGAACGTTGCCAAGAGAAAACAGAAGAAGAAAAGGAATCTAATGCTGTTGTCTTGTACTGTAGAGATGAAGAAATCATCGACACAACAACCTATTGAAATCAGAAAATGCACACATTGTGAGGTAACCAAGACTCCACAATGGAGAGAAGGGCCTATGGGGCCAAAAACGCTTTGCAATGCTTGTGGGGTTCGTTACAGGTCGGGCCGTCTCTTCCCAGAGTACCGTCCTGCCGCTAGTCCGACCTTTGTTCCATCATTGCACTCTAACTCCCACAGGAAGGTCGTCGAGATGAGAAAGAAGACTACTCGGCCAATGACAACTACGGCTGCAATGGACGCATCGCTTCCAACAGTACCAGAATATTCATTTTGATAGCTATTTGTTTGATTATTAATTAGGAAAAGTAGCTTTGTTAGCTGGGAGCTGTCCGGTTCTCTATTTTCAGTTTTCTATTTTCTGTTGGTTGGTTTGTTCTTTTTGTACATTAAAGAAATAAGAACTAGGAACCTTTAGATGATTAGATGTTTGGCAGCAGCGAAAAGTTAAAGAAGGGTAGAGTAGTGAGTATCTTGGTGAATATCTGAGTGAAGCAGAGAAATGTAATTTAGATGTTTAGAAGTAGGGTTTATTGATGCTTTATGCCCATTAGTGACGCTAAACATTTGATTCTCTGCTTATTTACATAAGTGGATATCAGGTCTCAAATTTGTAGACTCTTCTGTACTTTGTTGTATTTGTTTTTTGTCTAGTTGGTTTTGCAGGCTGATTCTTGAAATGGTTAAGTTTCACTAATCAAATGGTTTTTTATTTGTACATATTGCTTGTGCTTAGAGTGATCGGATTTTTTGACTTTCTTTTTGGGAATCATAGCTTTATGGCTTCTGATAATGAGATTTGTCTATTTGGTTATCAGTCAATAAATAATAAAGTTGGAGCTGCTATTTGATAGCCTAGGCAGTGGCAGTTAATTGCATGCTTGTTGTCTTTTGAACCGAGAGAGAGAGAAAGACAAGTGCATAATAATTATTTCATCTGACTTTTATCGAAGAAGTTATTGCCTTCTCTAAACTTTTAAACCCAATTGGTTTGTCCTTGTAGGATGGATGCTGCCTATTTTTCCCCTAGTTTGTCCTTTGTACTACGCTTCCTAACTTGTCATCCTTAACTCAGTACAATTGAATGCAAATACCTAAGCATAACAACTCCTACAGACACTAGTAAAACAAACAATACACACAATGTCTTTTTCTGTCATATTAGGTTTTTTTAGTTGAATGGCAAATGAGTGCAATAACATCAAGTGTTCTAGAGGGCTATCGGCTATGTTGTTATAGATGTCCAGATAGGAAGAGCCCAAAGCCTGAGCCTAAGCCCAGTGGACATTTTCTTTGTCTAAATAAAAGGTAGTTCTCTTATTAGTCTTTCTCGTTTATACGAGGGATGAGAGATCTCGAGTTTTTTTACCAGAATTGATTTCACCAATTTGATAAGTCAATATGATAGCTAACCCCTAGGTGCATCACATAGTACTATTTTGACTCATTGGGCGTGAATTAAAAAGAACAACCTGAAACAACAAATAAATAAAAGGTGGTTTGGTGCTCAAAAGGAAAAAATTACCACATTTTCTACTTTCTATAATGCTATATAGCTAGGAAGTTGGAATCGTCCCAGTTTTCTACTGTTAGGTCTAAAAGCATGTACTTAGTATGTCTGGTCTCCTTTTTTTTTTTTTTTTTTTTTTTTTTTTTTTTAATTAAAAAAAGGATTACAGGTGTTAATCCGTTTACTGTCTCTTCGGCTCGGGCCACCGATCATTTGTTAATGGTCCCGGCTTTTAAGACATCCCCATAGCTGCACGATCCCAAATACTGATAGGAGACGCTGCGCCTTTCCTACATGATTTATAGTATTGCGGTTTTCGCCCACCACAGTTAGAGCCCGATCCTAAGACCAAACTTTAACACTTTTTTTTTTTTTTTTTTTTTTTTTTTTAATTAAAAAAAGGATTACTAGGTGTATCCGTTACTGTCTCTTCGGCTCGGGCCACCGATCATATGTTAATGTCCCGCTTTAAGACATCCCCATAGGCTGCACGATCCCAAATACTGATAGGAGACGCTGCGCCTTCCTACATGATTATAGTATTGCGGTTTTCAGCCCACCACAGTAGAGCCCGTCCTAAGACAACTTTAACACTTTTTTTTATTTTTGAGTAAAATACACTTGGATTGCTAAAGTATATCCATTAACACTATTGTCCCTTTATTTTTTGGAAATTACTATAATATTTTTAGTTTTTGCTTAAATTAATTATTAGGTACTTTTGTCCAAGAAGTCAGCAATTTACCATAAGTGAAACACTTTTTTTTTTTTTTTGAATGAAATATACTCAGTTTTTTTATTAAAAAATGTTAATTTTGAACAGAAAACCTGATAGTTAGTTTAAGCATATGTTAGAGAAGGTATCATAATTTTTAAAAATAGAGGAAAAAAAGCTTTAATTACTATATAATTTAACGACTTAAATGTATTTATCCTTTAATTTTATCTTCTTGCTTTTTATTTAATTTTTATATCATAATAAATATATTAGTCACAATTTTTATTTTGAAAACTAATTAATCGTCTTTGTATCATTTGTACCTGAGATAATACTCTATTTTTTGAACTTTTTTTCGTGATATTCCATTGCTAAAATTGAGCTTTTAGGTCGATTTTAATAGAAAATTTTCAATTAAAAGATTAATTTGGTTCATTTATTTTGTTGATCAACATGCATAAGAGATAGATAATTAAAGAACCCATAATATATATATTTTTTCCCAACCCAAACACATTACTACTTATTGAAAGATGATATAAGTATCAATATAAAATAGATACTTTTTTTTTTAGAATAAAAATAGGCACAGTCTTTCTAATTAAAATTATAGTTAAATCAATTTCAAAGTTTAATTTTAGATAAATTGTACAATGCAATCAATTTCAATAAATTAAACATTGATCCGTTTGTATTCGGTATCTCACCAGTACTTTCCCGTAAATCATCTCTCCTCCAAGATTATAATAATAATTTAGAGAAAGGCAAAGAGTCATGCTTAATAATTTTTTAGGGTGTCAAAATGAGTTGACATGTTAAGTTCATCACGAATCTTTCTCACATGCAATACCATTATGGTCAATATAAATACTATCCATTTAATAATTATGTCAAATATTTAAATATGAATATGATATTAAAATTAAATAAATTACATAAATACGATATCTGTAATCCGTTTAATTAAATAGATCGTAATTGGATCAAAAAAATGCAATTAATTTAATTAAATGAATTGTACATGAGTCAAAAAAATTGGATATGTATAACACGTACAACCCTATATATATATATATATATATATATCATTTTACCCTTAATTAAACGGATTATGCTCAACCCATGACATGATTTGTTTAAACTCGTATTATATACAAAAACCACTTATTTATAATTTTTTTTTTCATTAATCAACGTGAACTTCACTTCTCAAAAAGTATTAATATATGGGTTAATTTCATAAAAGTTTCATCTTTATATTTAAGTTAACACATAAATTTAGCTTTGTATTTTTTATGAAAATTTTGTGTTACCCTCAACTTTTTATTTTGACTTGTTGAACACTTCTCAAAATGTGAAAATTATTGTTCCGAAATTGTTATTAACTAAATAGCAAATCAATATTTTGCACATAAAAAGCCAAGAACTCCAACAATTATTGTTAGAAAAATCCTTAATTTTAGGAACATATTGATTTCTTATAAAGTCCGAAATGTCACAAAATTTATAGTAAAATATATAAAAGAGAATTTATGTATTTGATCTTTATTTTTATCAACGAAAAACATAAAAATAAAACTAATATGACAACTTAGGATTGAAGTGTTATTGAATTCTAAAATTTTAGATATCAAAATGCAATATAATATTATTCAAAATAATAACTTATAAACAAATTAATAAAATGACGAATATAAAATAAAATCTAAGAAGACACAAAATTGAGGAATTTCTCATCATGAGGCGTTTGATATTATTATAGTTCACCTGCCAAACTTGCAACAAACATTTGGCACCCTTTTCATTAGTTTGGTTATGCAAATATCAATTTTTCATTGGAAAATTTGGCAATATATCCCTTTCTACTCATTTGATTTTATAGCTAATCATCACATGCTCTCTTAAACCACAATCTAATTAGACCACTCAAACTTCAATTTAGGGTAACAACTTTAAAAAGAAAAAAATTGTTAATTTTCACTTAATGGAGAGAGAAAAAGAGAAGCGAAATTTAATGGTTCTGATCCGCTATATTAACTGTTATAATAATTGTTAACTGTCTATATAAGGGTTTAAAGTGAAAATGTTCGATAAAAATAATTATTTAATAAGTTGTTAAATTTAAAATGGTAAAAAAGCAAAGAAAACGGTTTTATATTAACATCAAAGCTTCTTAATCTGTAAAGAAGTAATGGATGTAAGTGTGAAAAAATAATCCATTAAATACCGTGAAATGCTAAAGGTTGAGTGGGATAACATTTCATTAAACTCTCTTTTAACTTTTTAAAGCTACTATATAAATTATATTTTCAAACACTATAACGGATAAAAATACTATTTTAATCTAGTTAAAATACTAAAAGCTATCTTAAAAAACTGATATCGAACGGAGCCAATATATCTAATTTTTTTAATCATACACATATCAAATTAAGATGTGATATTCAGTTAAAAGTTCTTTTTATAATGGTAATCTTACATCGAAGATTTTGATCTTACGAATAAAATTTATTTAGAGATATAATCCATTTCCCACTTACCAACTGCTTAAATTTATGACTTTTACATTATGAGATGTATAATCAACTACTTCTCTAATAACCCAATGGCAATAATTGTGATAAAATACAACTTTTTTAAACTTATCACTTAAACAATTACTATCTTGGTTCTGTTACTTTTGATAATTTTGATTTTTCACAAAAATTAAGTGAATTATTGAATAAAAATAAAGGTAATTTAATTACCTCTTATTAATTTCTATAATTAAGAGAAATAAAATTTAATGGAGATATTTAAACAAAAATAAAATAATTAATACCGTTTTAATTTTTTAAAAAGTGTCATATAAATGGAATTAAAAAAAAAGGTTAAAATTAATGGAATAATTGTGGTAGTATGTAGTAATTAATTTTCTCGTAAAAAAGATTGAGAAATTAGGACATATAACAAAAAAATTGGAGCTCACATGCTTGTCACGCGACATTCAAGCAGACAAAGCCACTTTGGCATGTTTGTCTGTAGTGGCTATGATTTAGTTTCTGAAATGGCGGATTTAGACATTGACACGTAGTCCATTGGTTCATCATTCAATTTCTTCGTACCTTAGCCCACAGTTTTCAATCAGGACGACTCAAACAATCCTCACTACCGGGTCAACCCGTCCGAGTCAAGCAGTTTTCTCTTCTTTTACTGTGCCATCTGAGGACAAAACGACAGAGATTCCTGGCTTGTTCAAGCAGTTGGCCTACAATCCCATTGCAATGTCCCATCCCATCATCATAAGTTCAAAATCCCCACTATGATTCTGCCAGGTGTCAGATAATTTAGCCAGGTCACACTAGTCAACTTTCGTACGACCCAAAGCTGCCGGGTTGTCTCTAGCTGTAACTTTATTGGCACTTACGGTGCACTTTAGCGAAAATCAGATTAGCGTGCGCTTATGTTCTGCAAAGTGTATCAGGCAGCGACAGTTTGGATCAGTTGGATTGTCGTTTTATAGAGGAGAGGAAAGGTGGGACCCAGAAAACAAAGTTAGGTTTATTACTATAAAAAAAAATAAACAAAAAGGGAAAAATGGGGGCTAAATCGCGTGCTTTTAGCCTTTTATTATGTAATAAAAGATGAACAATTGCTTCTCTAACATATTATTGTCACAACTTTTTAGGTTTACAATTACAACACCCAACTGTTTTGCCCACATAGAATGGACTAATCAAGACAAGACTGTTACATAAACACCTACGCAGTTGATTTTTCATTAGAGAAAAGAAAATTTTATTACGAGAATAATAATGTAATTAGCTAGTGTATTAACATCCAGGATAAAATTAAGATTAATAAAATCAAGTATTGTAAATACTCAATTAGATCATACGTATAATTTACTATTATAATTAATAGAGAGTACGGTGAGTTTTCATACAAATCAAAAGAATTGTTTATATTCTTTTAAATAATAAAATTAAAATTAAAAGAAATAATATTGGACCTTTCCGCTTGAAGAAGATTTTGACCGATATTAATCTTCATAGTAGTAACTCATCTTTTAATTGATTTGGACGATAAAATAAGTTCTTCGGATCTTCTATGATTAGATAGCTTTTCCAAAAATTTGGTGCATATGACGTACATAGATGAGTTCAAGCCACTACGTGTTAATAACATCAAAGAAGGAACAAACTGCACTACTAGATTCTATTGATCGAAAATACACATCAGTAAAACAAGGTCCAAAAACTTGGTGTATATGACGTACATGGATGAGTTTATACCACTAAGCGTTAGTAACATCAATGAAGGAACATGCTGCATTATCAAGCTCAATTGATCGAAAATACACATCAATAAAACAAGCTCTAGATTCTCCAATCGAATAAAATCAAATATCATACATTTTAGTAACAAACTTTCATAAAGAAGGAATTAAACTCTCATAGAAGAAGAGACAAAAGAACTTCAAATATGGAGACAAACTAGCAATAATAAAAAAAAAAAGAAAAAAATAGACTTGTTAAAAAATATATATCTGAGTTTATTAAGAGCCAATAAAATATTAGAAGCGAGAAGAAAAAATGAAAGTAGGAGGCTACCGCTGATTAACAGCTACAGTTCCAAATAAAAACTAGGATTAGATAGATTTATAAGTGTTGAAAATCCATTATACATAGACTTGCAAGTTTATGGATGTTGAAATCCATTTATATAAAATTAATTTATTTTATTATTATTCAATTCGAGATTCAACTTCAAAACCGAGATTTATTAATTATATCAAGGCAAATCCGAGCTTAATTTTAATTAAAGATTATAATATTTTACTAATTATAATTGGTATTAATAATCTAATAATGGAACTTAAATTTTTTTTTTTTTTTTTAAAGTCATTTACCTTGTACGAGGGACGGCTACGGCAAACAAAACGGGACTCTTAACTCCACAGTCGTACATAAATTTTGCTCTATAAAAATAAAACATGCAGATGAATATAAAAGATAAGAAGGTATTTGAATGAAGTTGGTGATTAATATATATATTGTGTCGATATCGATTCTTTCACCAACAGATTTCTTTTGGTTAATTTCCTATCTATCTCTCTATATACTAATAAGAAGAACAAGCTTTCAAGTTGCCCTTAATTGTCTAACTGATTGTCTTGATGTTGAATGTCGGTATTGATGTTGTTACTTCACCAAAACCTTTCAATTTCTTTTCTTTAATTGGGTTTTTCTTTTGTACTTCTTGCTAATCATCATAATTAAGTTTCTATAATACATAATTAGGATTGTGATTATCAGAAAATGTTCTGACAAAACGTATTTTCATCAATTAGCTATATGTACATTTATGTGTATGTGTGATTTTCTTGATTCGACCCTTGAATTGAGCTTTCAATCCAAGTCTTTAAGTAGATAAGAAAGAAGTAGTTGTCTTAAAGCAAAGACAAAACTTGAATTCTTTAAAACAAAACAAAAATGAACTCTCTTCAGCTTCACAATTATTTTAGTAATTTGCTTAATTAGGAAGGGAACTTTGGAATGGTGATGCTACTAAGAGAGTGACTTAGCCACATGAAATTTTTTTAAGTATCCCAAATTATACTTAATTACGTAATCCTTTCTATACATAACATAAACCTAATTGAGCCTATAGATATGGGTGAACAAGTCTAGTCGAAATCAAATCGGATTTATTGCGAACCTAACCAGAATTTAGCTTGAATAGAAAAAGGCAAAAAAAAAAAAAAAATCGAAATCTATATTTTTGTTACACTGGTTGAGCGACTGAGCAAATACCAAAATACTTATAAAGAAGTCCAGTTATGAGATAAGCAAATACCAAAATACTATTGAATTATCCATTTAATTCCATTTTAGCATATTATTTCAAATACGTATGAATATGAAGGGACATAAAAAAAAAAAAAAAAAAAAACAAAATACTTATAAAGAAGTCCAGTTATGAGATAAGCAAATTCCAAAATACTATTGAATATCCATTTAATTACCATTTTTAGCATTATTATTTCAAATACGTATGAATATGGAAGGGGGACATAAAAAAAAAAAAAAAAAAAAAAAAAAAAAAAAAAAAAAAAAAAATCAAATTGTATTATGTAGAAATAGAGTAATTAGAGGTTGACGGATGACCAGATTGTCACTGAATCAATCAACATGAGAAAATGAGGATAGAGATTCTATTATAACAATGTTAGGACACTTCAATGTGAATTGTTTTTTTAGCTCTTTGAATTGAAAGAATTTATGTAATGTCACTGTCCAATGCCTATCATGTCATGTCGGTGTATATATTATATTTAGTTTGGAAATTTAATCGGTTCGGTTCTAACTAAATCAAATCGAAATTCTATTTAGCATTAAATCCAACGGAATTGATTTAGTTAAATTCAATTTTCCTTATCTTGAAATTGGGAATAAAATGCGTTTTATATTTATGTAAGGCCTCTTTTTGCCTTACCTCGAAACAAGTAATACAATTCTTTGCATGAATTTGCCGTCTTGATAGCACATTTAATTGGCTAATATTCACAATAATATATAAAGCATACATATATAAAGGGTATACATGTAAGCCAAAGAATTAGTTATATATTACTATTATGAAGTATTAGAAGATTTTTTATTTTTAAAAAAATACATATATGAGACAAAAATAAAATATTCATTTTATCAAAATTATGCAATATTTAACAAACTATGTTAACTTATATATTTTTAGAACCATTTATTAAAATCATGGTAATGTTGTACAAACTATGTTAATCTATATTTTTGAAAATTTTAATTTATGAAAATAATTTTTTTTTCTTCATTACATAATAGAGATAATTTACTTTTAATTTGGCTTATTTTTTCCGGACAAGTGTATTCATGATAAATCTTAAATATCTAACTTTTATAAAGACAATTTTTTTGAAAATGCATTTCACTTCCACTAATTTTTATGGTTGATTTTTCATTTCTCATAAAATGATAACTTTTTTTTTTTTTTTGTGTGTGTGTTTTTTTGTGTTTTTTTTTTTTTTTTGTGTGTGTGTGTGTGGGGAAAAAGATCTGCATTCCTTTCAAATGTCAGAAAACAAATTCCACTTACTTTACAGTGTTACGGACAAGCCAAGAAAAAAAAAAAAAAACTAGTATATGGAAAAAAATTAATCTATACAAATATAGAAATATTAGTTCAGCAAAATTGTACTTCGTCCTTTTACAAATGTTTTATTTACCTATTAATAGAAAAAATATAAAATTGTTAATTAGTTAATGTTTTGTTGGTCTTTCCATGTCTTGTTGAAGATGTGTAGAATGAGAGGGTTTGAGTTTGAATTTTT
This sequence comes from Jatropha curcas, assembly GCF_014843425.1. The sequence goes on along the minus strand of NW_023590921.1, from coordinate 152,325 downwards.
TTTTATCACAAAATTTTACTAATTTGATAAATGCTATTGAAAGAAAAGAGCTACCCTCAGCAGTGTAGCCCATAATATTATTTTAACCTATAGACTTTCCAAGTATTAAAAAAAAATACAGAATTATTTTTTAGCCTACTTCGAGTCAGCACTACGTACACAATTCCGACAAAAAATCTGCAATAACAATTCCGACAAAAAATCTTGCAATTAGAAAAACAATATATATAATATATTATATATTATATATATTATATATATATATATATAATATATATATATATATATATATCTCTAAATGCTTATATCATATTTCTAATTTCTAAATGCTTATTATTCTCATAAAATAATAAAACAGTAACCTGGTATATATCTTCTAAATGCTTATATTTCATATTTCTAATTTCTAAATGCTTATATTTCATAAAATAATAAAACAGTAACCTGGACCGGCAATCCAATGGGCCCTGTTAACTTTAATTTTAGTTTTATTTTTCTTAATTTTAGGAAACTAAACCATGGTTAAGTTATGGATTTTGTCCTGTGAATTCAGTGCGTAAAAAATCGCGATATTTTGATCCACTATATATCACGACATAATAGAAAAGATTGTAAAAAATAAATAAATAAATTTAACTGGCAACAAATTCCCTAGTTCAATAAATTAACAGTTGTTTACTTTAATGTGTCTATTCAACATTTCTTTATTTGTTTCCTTTCTGTTCTGTAGAGAGAGAAGGCTTTCATAAAGAGAGAGAGAGTGTGTTTGGAGTTTGTGAGATCTGATAGAAACCAACAAAAATAAAAACAAAAATATTTGAATAATAGGAAGAAAGGAGTAAAAGGGTTGCTTTTGTTTTGGAGTTTAGTGATTTTTAAATTTGGGTTTTTGAATGGTAAAAAATTGTTGATTGATAGCTTAGCTTCTGCTTAAGTATCTGATCGGCGATTAATGTCTCTCTGTCTGTCTCTGCATGGAAATATACTGTCACGTAGTTCAAAAATTCTGCTTTTTTAAGAAGAAGAGATTAGACTGAGCTGTTTCAAGCTCAATATAGGAATTGGGTTCCCTTTGAATTTGATAAAAGGAATTGGAAATTCTTCTTTTCAGGAAATTATTTAATGTTCTCTTTTTCTTCCTTCTTTTTATGTTTGAGTAAATGGTGAATCTTTGAATTTGATTCATCATAAAGGAGATTGCAGTGGGCAGAGGGTTTGGAAAGTTCTCCATTTTTGGAAGTAACAGAGCAGAGTAAAACAGAGAGAAACAGTTTCTTCTTGTTTGCTTAGTTTATTTTGTTCAGTGTTAGTTTTTCCTTCACTTCAATAATCATAAAAAGGTTTTCGATTTGTTTTTTTTTTTCTAAATTTTTTTAGTTTAGATTTTGATTTTCTTTCATTGTATTTTTAGAGTTCTCTCCGCCACCACAACCACCACTACAACCATCACCACCTCAACTCCGCTGCAATGAAAGAGTTGGATAAGGGCTTGGATCCGCAGTTATGGCACGCCTGCGCCGGAAGTATGGTACAGATCCCTCCTATTAACTCCAAAGTCTTCTACTTCCCACAAGGCCACGCCGAGCACTCTCAATCGCCTGTGGATTTCTCCTCCTCCCCGCGAATTCATGCTCTGATCCTTTGCCGTGTCGCCGCCGTCAAATATCTAGCCGATTCAGAAACCGATGAAGTGTACGCGAAGATTAGCTTATTCCCATTACCAAACAACGAGCTTAATTTTGGAGAAGAAATGGGTATTTGCGATAATAATAATGGCAATAACACAGAAAAGCCAGCTTCTTTTGCAAAAACATTAACTCAATCAGATGCTAACAATGGTGGAGGTTTCTCTGTTCCACGATACTGTGCAGAAACGATATTTCCTCGGTTAGATTATTCCGCGGATCCGCCAGTGCAAACAGTGGTTGCTAAAGATGTGCACGGCGAGGTATGGAAGTTCAGGCATATTTATAGGGGAACACCAAGAAGGCATTTATTGACTACTGGATGGAGTACTTTTGTTAATCAAAAGAAATTAGTTGCTGGAGATTCAATTGTATTTTTAAGAGCAGAAAGCGGCGATCTTTGCCTCGGAATCCGCCGTGCAAAGCGTGGAACTGGTGGAAATGGGCTTGATTCATCGCCGCCGTCCGGTTGGACTAGTACTACCAACGGTAGTTGCATAAACCCATATGGTGGGTTTTCTCTGTTCTTAAAAGAAGATGAGAATAAAAGAAATGTAGGAGGATTGTTGAGAGGGAGAGGGAGAGTTAGGGCTGAAGAGGTATTAGAGGCGGCGGCGCTTGCGGCCAACGGACAGCCGTTTGAGGCGGTTTATTATCCAAGAGCAAGTACGCCTGAGTTTTGTGTTAAGGCATCTTCAGTTAGGGCTGCAATGAGAATTCAGTGGTGTTGTGGTATGAGGTTTAAGATGGCGTTTGAAACAGAGGATTCTTCAAGGATTAGTTGGTTTATGGGAACTGTTGCATCTGTTCAAGTTGCTGATCCCATTCGCTGGCCTAATTCTCCTTGGCGGCTTCTTCAGGTTCTACACTTTTCTTTTTTACTTATTATCTATCTTGTACTGTTTAAGATCTTTATTTGCATGTTAAATGCTTAGATTTGCATTATTTTGTTTCAAATCTAAACCCTGAGCGTGTTTGTTGTCTCGAGACTTGTTTAGAAAAATGACATTATTAGTCATAATCAGCTTTTGTCGATTTGTTTAGAAAAATGACAGTATTAGTCTTGTTAGTCTGCCAGGCTAAACTGTATTATGCACAATCAGGGATTATAAATTTGTTTAGAAAAATGAGTATAAGTTGTGTTAATATATAGTGGCCAAAATGATTATCGTGATCGTTGCTAAGCGAACCAGTTTAGGAAAATGACAGTTTTAGTCGTCTCGTGTGCAGTGGTAGTGGCCGAACGGCAGTGGTAGTGGCCGCTAATGATCACCGGAGTCACTAGGTTATTACTGGGAATTGGCCAGTGATACACTGCAACAATCAGCCTGTTTGTTTGTTTTAAAAGGGTCTTTCGTTCGATATCTGAAGACGTTATATGCTAAGAGTAATGCTTGTTAATGTTATCAAATAGCAGTAATGAGTAAATTTCTTTGAATCAATGGTGGGAACTTTTAACTGTGCTTAGTTGAAGATTCTTATAAGTTGAAACAGATAACATTATGGCTACTGGACCTGCTCATTTATGTTAAAATAGTAGTATTGTACCATATTGATTGAGAAGGTCCGCATTACCTGAGTGTTGTGATTTGGCAATCTGTACGGTGATTATTATCTCATATACTGTATGCTACCTGACAGAAATTGTAAAAGTTGTTCTTTAATTGTTTAATAAGCTCCATATGGAAACAGATAGGAGAATCTGACACAGCATATTCAATAAATGATGTATAAATTATTATGTCTATCATGTAAGTTGCCAGAAATATATAATCTACAGTTGAACATATAAATTATTTGGAGATTAACTACATTATGCACAAATTTGATGCTTGTTTGATCTATCTGTCATTTTGTGATTCTTAAATGATTCTTAGATCACCAAAATTAAAAAACATTAATGCATCTGGTACTTTTAGCATGCAATTTCATAGATTTTATATGGGTAATTATTAATTCAGAATCATTTCCAAGTTTAATACTGAATCTTCAGTTCCTATGCATATTTGCCATCTCTTTTGTTTTTGGTCCTTACATATATCTGCAAATCTTCATTGCAGGTGACATGGGATGAACCAGATTTACTACAAAATGTAAAACGCGTCAGCCCTTGGTTGGTTGAATTGGTTTCAAATATGCCAGTAATCCACCTATCACCCTTTTCACCGCCAAGAAAGAAGTTGCGGGTCCCGCAACACTTCGACTTTCCCCTTGACGGCCAATTACAATGGCAGTCATTTTCAGGCAACCCCCTTGGGCCTAGCAGCCCCTTGTGTTGTCTATCTGATAACACTCCTGCAGGCATACAGGGAGCCAGGCATGCTCAATTTGGAATATCTTTATCAGATCTCCAACTTAACAACAAACTGCAGTCAGGGATGTTTTTATCCAGTCTCCAGCGGTTCAATTCACATTCTAGAATTTCTGAAAGTTTCGTGAAAGGCCAAACTAACAGCAATGAGAATATATCTTGCTTGTTGACAATGGGGAACTCTAACACAAATTCAGATAAATCAGATAATGTGAAGAGGCACCAATTTCTACTCTTTGGTCAACCGATACTCACTGAGCAGCAGATTTCTTGTAGCTGTTCCACTGATGCAGTATCACAAGTTATTACTGGGAAAACTTATTCTGATGAGAGTCCAGAAAAGGCAAAAATTCATGATGTTTTAGGATCTGCACCAGAGAAACAAACTTCACCGGAAAAAACGGCCAGTACTGGGTTCTCATGGCAGAGTTCTACTGAAACTGGCTTAGATGCTGGTCACTGCAAGGTTTTCTTGGAATCAGAGGATGTGGGTCGGACCCTTGACCTATCTGTTCTCAGTTCCTATGAAGAGCTGCACAGTAAGCTGGCTAACATGTTTGGAATAGAAAGATCAGAGATGTTGAGCCATGTGCTCTACCGAGATGCAAAAGGTGCTGTTAAACAGACTGGAGAAGAACCATTCAGGTACGATCATGAATGAAAAACAGAAAAGTTATTTACTCATCTGTCATCTTTTTGTCTTGCACATTTTAATAGCTTGATTTCGTAAAATAAAAATCTGACAGCTAAAAACTTTGGATTATAGATTGCAGCTGGCTTCATTACTGCTATGTTTATTTTTACTAAACCTTTCTTTTCACTCTTGTTGGCAATGCAGTGTCTTCACAAAAACTGCAAGAAGATTGACAATTCTGATGAATCCAGCTGGCAGTGACAACAATGGAAGGTAAGCCGAACGAAAAAAATAAAAAAGAAAAGGAAGGATTTCCATTTTTTGGGAGGAAATGAGCATGTGGGAAACAAAAATAAAACCAAACTTGGTTGTTCTTTCTTCTTTTTTCTCTTTTTGTCTATTGATATTTTTGGAACTGTTGCATTTGGAAGTCAAACTTCATAATTTTCACTTATCAAAGTCTATAATTATAATCTTTCTTGCAGGCCATGGGTCACTGGGATGCGAAGGGCCGAAAATGGTCTAGAGGCTTCAAATAAGACTGGTCCCTTGAGCATATTTGCATAGTATAATGTGGGATATGAAAGTAGATGCTAAAGAGCATAAGTGACTGTTGGAAGAGTTTTCTGTTGTTGGATGTTATATAGTTAGGAGAAGCAGTATACAAACTCCAATCCATTATCAAAAGCTAGTCTTTAAATGTTTTCTTATTTAGTATGTATGTTCTGAATATTTCTGGCTGATAAATCTTATGGTGAAGTTTTTATTCTGATTGCATAAATGGATGTTTATGTTGTGTTTCTATATATAACTAGTGCGAGAACAATGTGTATTGCATTATTGAGATTGGTAAGTCATGAGCTAGAGATGACAGATGCATTTTCTTGTTATTTCTGTATCATAATATTTTTTTTTCAGAGGAATGTTTTAGTTTCAAACTAGTTGGGGTTGCTAATACCAATAGTTAACATACCCACTCTATTCAATTAATAGAAAGAAATAAATAAAGATTTTTTAAAATAGACTATAATAAATAAAATAATATCACATCACTAAAGTGAAATTAGTAAGAGAAAACAAACGATGAATAGTACTTTTTGGGAAAAAAAAAGAAAAAAGAAAAAAGAAAAATCCTAATTTGCTGTGTTTTGATTCTCACTTACTACTTACTTGCTGGATTTCACAATATAAACGTTTTAGGCTCTATAGGCAGCTCATTTAACTCTCACCTTGGATAGGTGGGGTATGAGTTTGAATTATACTTGGGTTTTTGTTATTAAGGTTTTATTTATTTATTTATTGTGTATGATAAATTGGAATATACTCCAACAGCACTTGTTTGCAGATTCTGGTGTTCTTTTAGTTGGCATTGCTCTATTGACTTGTACTTAGAAAGCATTTGTTAGTGTTGTCTTCTTAGCCTCTTATTTTATTTTATTTTTTAATAATAACAATTATTTCGTACTCCCATTTCAAACAAAAGAAAGCCTGGAGATAATTACTAGTAATTAATTAGATTAAATATATAATATGATTAGGATTGAAATAACTAATTAGTGTGCTTCTGTAAGCAATAATCCATTGATATTAAATTAGTTGGGAGTGAGGAGTAAGGCTGTCTTAAGCTTGGGATCTGCAAATATCCTGAAAACATGACTAGTGTTTGACCGTTCCGGCAACTGGGTCTGGTCTGCTCTCTCCAACCTTATTTAATTTTTATATTTGTAGACATCATATTAAACAAACACTCGCTAATCCCCATTTTTATTACTGTTCATCTTTAAGTGGAGTAATCTAGTACGAACAGAATTTAGTACTATCATATGATGAATTATTCTCTCCGTTTATAATTATAAGTCCTTTAAGATTATTGCATAACGATTAAGAAAGTAATTATTCTCTTAAGTTATAAAAAAATGTTCATTAATTTGACCAAATCGTTTTTCAAAAAATTATAGAGATAAATATTGCATTTAATATAAATATGGGTAAAATTAGAATATCATCATTAAATACTCCTTAATATATCTTCAAAAAAAAATACTCCTTAATATTCTCAAAAAGATTAATATTTATGGACAAAAACACTATACTAAATCGACTTTTATTTGTGGACAAAAGATTAATAATTAATTTGTTTAATATATATAAGGATAAAATTAAAAAAGTTTATTATTTTCTTTTTAATATTTTTAAAATGATTTATATTCGTAGATAAATAGAGTAAAAAAAAACACATCTGTAATTTCTTTTCATTATTATTATTTTATTATTTTAAGACCAACAAGTCCAATTTTTGTTTTTGTTGTTCACGGGTAGAGTGGCATAGAGTAGAGACCACAAATATTTACAAAATGTAAGTACAAAAAGAAGCACACGTGCAAGTGGGAACCCATGCCCAACAACAACGCCCACGTGAGGTCCCATTTGTGTCGCCGTTTCGGTGGCCGGGCTTTTGGTCTTTGGTCCACTCTCTTGGGCTTTGGATTTGACTCCACCTTTACCCACTTGCTTTGCCTTTTTGCTACCCACCCACTTCTATGTTTTTTTCTTTTTTTTTTTTTCTAAAACAAAATTTTATCCATCCTTTTGACTGTTGGCCTGTGCTAGTAACAACTTTTCAAGTAACGCTATCATTGTGACTAAACGTAATTTTTTTATAACATTTAATTCTTATTGTTTCAGAAAAAATGACTTAAATAATTAATAGTTAAGCGCCGCTAAAATAGTTAATATCCATCAAAATAATTAAATTTATCGAATAAATCCTTATTATTGTAACAATGTTATTGTTGTAAATTTCACATGAGCTTTGAGCGGTTGATCTCCATTAATATTAGTAGAAATATTTCATCAATTTTTTTAAAGTTAATTTACTGTTACTCACTTATAATTTAGTGAAATTTTTATATCGGAATATTTAATTTAAAATTGAATAGTTTTATTTTTTTGCCGTTCAATTAAATAATCATTCTATTAATTTTCTATTAAATTGTAATGAAATAACAATTTTTACCTTGGTTAAAATTAATATTTTTGCATGTTGCCATGAAATCAAACTCTAAATTTTATTATTTTATCATAGATATCAACAATCTTAATTTATAAATAAAAGTTCATTTATAATTAAATTCTTTCTTTGATAAAGGAAAAATTGGAGGAAAAAAAAATATTTTATTTGACTTTTTTTAATGGACTAACAACAAAATTAATAAAAGGAGTATTATTAAGTTGAATAACAACAAAGTAGAGATACTATTTTATTGATTTTACATTTTTGAAAGAAGAAACACACAACAAACTCAAGATTCTAGGCCATTTAAAATGAAGTGGTAGTATGTCAATAATGTGGAAATGAGGGGTAAATGTGTGAAATCAAGGGAAAAACATCTACCAAAGCACTTTGTATTCCATTTTCTTTGTGTTTTTCAGTTCCAAACCCTTAAAATATGGGATTGGTTTTTCTTTGAATGGGATTTATGGGATTCACGTTTTACTATTTCTACATCAAATCCCATGAATTACTAATTTTCATCAAGAAAATAAATCCTTTTTGTACTTTCTTCCAAACATTTTGATTAAGACATCACATTCTCTTTTCTATTTGGCCTTTCTTTGTCTAGTTTTATTCATTTAACATACATAACATAGCTAATTAATTTGATATTAGAGGAATTGCAAATTTTATGGGAATCATTCAATTTTTTTTTTTTTTTTGATTAAAGAGCTTCTAAATGGATTTTTAGAGTAATGCTTTTAGACCTACCACCAAATTTAAGAAATTTAATTATGAAAATTTTTAAAAAAAAAATGCATAGAAGGGCTAAGAAAATTAGCATAGAGTGCTGAATCCAACAAGGAGCAGTGAATGGCTTTTAAAAGTTTCGAGGAGTTGGGACAAAACAAAAGGAAATTATGTTACTGTTGCTCACACAAGATCCAAGAATTCCGAATACATACTGTGCACTTGTTTTAAAATTTACAAAGAGGGAGTTCAAAATAAAATTATAAACACTCTAAGAAGCTCTATTTTCATTATGAAACAACTAAAATTTATGAATTTAGTGAAAATATTAAAATAATTATAAACAAACATTTAAAAGGAGTTTTGTATAAATAATAATAATAATATTTTTTTTAAAAAAATAATATAATGATTTAATTATTGTCTTGAGAAATAATTATTTTCTTCCTTTTTATGTGAACGTATCCTTTTTACTATCTTTTTGCCTTTTACCGGTAGTTACTTAAGCCTGATTGTGAGCTGGCGAAACAAATTCGTAAACGAAAAACGACAGAGATTTGATGACGTGGCCCCTACACCCGTTCGTGCGGGTGGACCCCATGAGGCATTTTCTTAGCGATTTTTTTAATAAAATTAGAACTAAAAACCAAAAAGTTAGGTTCACCAAGCGGTTACGGCTAAGATGTAAAAGATCAAACCACTATATTACGTGTGGTGCTATTACTTTCTTTGGTCTACCAAGTTAATGGCCGTTACTCATGATTTTATATCCGTCTTACTTAACCGCTGGTTGCTGCCAGTCTGGTAACCCTGGTGAATAAACCACGATATATCGGCATGAGATTTTTAATTTCTCAAGAGAAAATTAGAACTCTCGAACTTTTTCTACAGTACTGGCCTTGCTACTTTCTATCCAATTTTATCATATTTATCTGTTCATTATTGTTTAAATGAAAAAACAGGGTAGAACTAAAATACATATTTAAAATTTTTTTACTAATACAGAATTATTTTTCACTATTAGATTTAAATTAATTAGACATAAACCATTAGATTAAAATTGATCAAATGACTTGTTACTAATAGAATGGGTTATCAAAAAATTGAGCATTAAATTTATTATTATTAAAATGTAAAAAACTATTTAATTTTGTACATGAAAAAAATACTATTTTCAACACAACTATAATTTTATAAACATAAAAATTCAATTTAAACAATTTTCTAGTTCTTCAAATTCATCTATTCAAGATAAATTATTTAAATTTTTATTTTATTATTTTTAAAAAATTTATCAAGTATCATGTAATTTAAATTATATTATATTTTTTAATTAAAAATTAAATTATATAACTCCAATACTTGACTTATAAATCCCTATCATTTTATAATATCCAAATTATATAAAATAATATATAAATTGTACCTTAGTTACTTTTAATTTGTAGTTTAACTAATCTTAATTGTTATCTTAAATTTATTTATATTTTTTAAAAAGTAATCCATATTGTATATTTAGTCATTAAAATATCTTAATTTTTGAAAATATCAAATTACACGTCCATATATATAAAATACTTATTTTAAAATTAACTAATCTTTAAGTTTCAACTTCATCGATCTTATTTTTGTTATAAATTTTATTCTACATTTTTCAAAAATAAACTTTTGTATACTCATGTAGCTTTGTAAATAAAATTTATTTGGTTCGAACTCATATAATGTAAAGATCCATATATCATGAAATTATAACCTTCAATTTGTAAAATAGAAAATAGAATTTGTAATAAATATATATTATTTTACAAGTTTCTTAATTAAAAAATATGTCTATAATAATTTACCTATCTTTCTTTTATACATGTAAAACTACTTTTATATGATATTCATATACACAGTCCCAATGATAAGAAGGAATTTTATTTTAAAAAATTTCATAAGACTAGAAAGAAAAATTTTTATGTAAATGAAATTTGAATTATAATATTTTTTTTACATAATTTTATATTTATCATGAGATTTAGGAATGAGAAAAAAATATTTTTAATTTTTATATTATTTTTTTTTATATATAATAGGTTAGAGGATTGGAGATAAATATGAAGAAAGAAAATATAAAATTAGTAAAGATATAGATAAGAAATAGATAACATGATGGGTAACCTACTGCATCAGGTTTCTTAAGACATGTATCAAATAATAATCATTTTGTATTAAACAGAATATTGCTATCTGTACAGTAGTAAAAACTAAAAAAAATTGAGCTAAATATATAAATTTACTTTTAAACTTTAATGTTGTCTTACCCTCGACTTTTACTTTGATCTATTAAATATTTTAATTTATAAAATTACATATATTAAACACTTCAACTTGCAGAATTATTCTATTAAACATTTCAACTTTTAAAATTAAATCAATTAAACACTTGTTATATAGTAAAAAAATGTCAAAATTACTGTTCCAAAAGTTATTTTAACTATCACATCAGTTCAATATTTTGCATATGGAAGCCAAAAATTCCAAAAATTTGTTGCTATTAGTATGAAAAAGGGTGTGATGTTACCAAAATTTGCAAGTTTCAGTGCACGATAGATCATTCACAAAGTTTAGGGTATCACAATACTAAAATTATAAAGTTGAAGGGAGAATTTATGTATTTGGCTAAAAAAGCGCCCAATGCATAAACTTAGCTCTATACTTTCTGCAATTATCTTAGTGGCCTCTTAAATTTTATGGAAATCCATTTTAATTTTGCACTTTCATGTTTAATAATAACTATACCTCTTATAAAAATTAAATGTGAAAGTATATGATTAGGGGTGCCATTCAAACAGTTCGGTTTAAATCAGATCGAATCAACTCAAACTTATTGAACCAAAGTTAAAAATATAGCAAATCAACCCGACCAAATTAATAGAAACTGAAATTGAATCGAACTGAACTAGTTCGATTCAATTCGGTTTAATTCAGACAATTTGGTTATGCATAGTAATCTGAATTATCATTTTGTTGTCTAATAAAGAAACATAAAAAATAAAAATAAAAATTTGATAATTCGCTGCATGTCTAAATATATAATTTATGGCCATAAATCCAATAAAGAATTAGGAAGTAGAAAACATATATAATCCAACAATGAAAAAAAAATGTTAATCCATCAAGTATATAATCCAGGAGCTCAATTTAAATCGTGCAAACCGCCATATTATATATTATCTACTATATATACTATACTTATAATACTAACTATATATGTTATAACCAAGCTTCGTGCTTGGTTGCTCCTTTCTCTTTGCTTACTGACACCAAAGAAAAATACTTTTTCAATCAGGATATATATATATATATATATAATATATATATATATATATAATATATAATATATATATTCACTAGTGATTTATATATATTCCACTAGTTGATTTTATTTTTATCAAATAAAGCGTAACAAATGTTAGGGAACTGAAAAATTATGAAGAAAACTCAAATAACAAAACAAAAATAAAAATACTAGGAAAATAATACTTGCAACTGCATTGTTGTTGGAGACTTGAAATTTAAAACAAGATAACTGAGATGAAAGGGAGATAGGTGTGAGATATTAGTTATGTAAAAGAAGCGCAAAGCCGAAGACTGTATTTAATTGAGATTGTGGGAGAGAATTTTAGTAGACTGAACAGTTTATGTGAAGACATGGAATCTAAAAAAAGAGAATATATAAAATAAGTTTAGCTTAAAACGTTATATTTTGTTTTTCGGTTTAATCGGACTATTCAGGTTTTTTACTATGCAACCAAACCAATAACCGAATACCAAAATATATGTTTACATTTTACCGAACCTAACTAAATAATTTGAAAATCGAATCAAATAGACCGAATTGGTTCGGTCCGGTTCAAAAATTTAGTTAAAACCATATAGTGCCCACCCCTATATATTATCATGATTCAATTTCTGTGAAGTTATTTTATTTTGACGAAGCTTATAATCATTACTAAAATGTGAAAGTGTATGATTATAATTGAATCTTACAAAGTTTAAGGAGTTACAAGGAAAATCGATTGAAGTTCAATGTCAAATTTATGTATTAGCCAAAGAAATATATTTTATATAAAAAAAATTATGGCATCCTAATTTTGCACTCCTAAAGTTAGGAATTTTAATAACATTATACACTTCACCACACTAGCAATAATAATTTATTTATATTTAATTTTATATGTAAAATATTGATTTAATATACGGTTATCGTACCTTTTCGAACAATAACTTTTAATTTTTTAATTATTCATTAATTGCTTAATCAATTAAATTTTATAAATTTAAGTGTTTGATAAATCAAAATAAAAATTAAAAGTTTCTTTTTATAAAGTACAGGATATACTTATAGATTTAGCCATTCATTATTGACTAGAAAGCTCTAAATATTCTAATTTAACTTGTTAGTGTTCTAATGTGAGAAGTATCTTCACTTTCTAATAAATCCTTTAATCCAAAAAAAAAAAAAAAAAAAAAAAAAAAAAAAAAAAAAAAAAAACAAAAAAAAAAAAAAAAAAAAAATCCTTTAATCAAAATGTATAATCATTTTTAAGGTGAAATGCATAAATTGACTGACATATAAATTTTAAAGGGAAAATATGATACATCTAACTTTTCATATATCTAATATATTTAAGTTTATTTTTTAGATTATATGAGATAAATTGAATTCCTTGAACCATTTACTTTTATGCAACAAATGAATTAAGAGAAGGTCAATGCACTTTATAAGTACTGTTAGGGATAATGATTTTTGATGTGGGATTGGGGCATATTCTAATCCAAACCGAAATTTCAAATCAAAAATATTAATTTAGAATGGAATTTTAGAATACAGATTTTAAAATGGAATGTAACTTTAAAATATTGATATATAGAATATATAATGGAAACAAAAAATAAAATTTTATATTCCAATCAATATATCGAATTTTTATTTTATTATTCTTTAGTTTGTAATTATATGTTTCAAAATAAATTAAATTAAAGATTAGGATAAAACATATTTAATTTTTCATAATGTTTAAGAAAACTTCTGTTGGACCGAGTTAATATATTGAAGTTTAATGTTAATAGATAATTTTATGAGATGAACTATTCAATAAATTAAACTAAAAATTAAGAATGTCTAAGTATATATAAATTAAATTAAATTATTAATTTACATATTCAATATTTTTAATGATGAAAGCAAAATTGAAGTGCATGTGAACTACATAATATATAGATGACCTATTATTTTTATAATGTTTAACAAATATATGAAAAAATAATGATAGTAGCTAATAACTTATAATTGGTTATGCCAATTAATATTCCATTAGACTTGTAATTGAACCTTCTCAAACTAAATTTTAACATTAATTAAAGCATTCTAAATCAAAAGTTCAATTTTTAATCTGAAAAAGAAGCACGTTAATCAATTAATTAGAGTAAAATTCAATATCCATCTCAACTTGCAATTATCTAATAAAAACTATTGTCAAATTCTCATCCTCTTTCTTCAATTTCAAGGTTTAAAAAAAAAAAAGATTATTGTGACCTTTGTTATATTTTATGAATCACAAAAAGAAAATATCATTTCCTTTTTAATTCTAGACTTGTTTTTTCAATGCAGTCTTTTTTTTTTTTTTTTTTCAATGCAGTCTTTTTTTTTTTTTTGGTAAACGTCAGAGAGCATCTATATAGTTGGATAACTGATTCATTAACTCAACACAAACTAGTTGTGATTTTATAAGCAATGCAGTCTTTTTTTTTTTTTTGGTAAGTCAGAGAGCATTTATATAGTTGATAACTGATTCATACTCAACACAACTAGCTTGTAGATTTTTGATAAGCCTTTTAATCCGTTTACAGCTGGAGAAGTCCCAAAAGTCCGTTAATGCTCATTTTACATTTTAATAGTACCCTATTAAAAGCTTACAAAACACCAACATTCATCAGTTAATTATTATCAGCAGCTAGCAATCACTATCAGCTGTTCGCTAATATAAACAGTTAAACCAAATGGGTCCTTAGTACTATTAAAGTGAGACACATGCATTAATTTAAATATCAATCAAAATTTTTTGAGAAGAGGACACCAAGGCATAGTCTAGTGGTAAGTGCATATACAATTCAGTAATAGATTTGAATTTGAATTCTTCCTTCCCCAATACTCAAAAAAAAGGATTTTTTTTTTTTTGAGGGGAATTATAATTTTCATTTGACCATAGTGAATCTATAAATTTTTATCATCCAAATGCATACGGTAATTTTTTTTATTTTTTAATGGATGGATTCATATTTAGTTCTTGAACTGTAGCCTCATCAATAAGTTAGTGGAAAAAAAAAGATTACAATAACCCTATATATATTAGTCATTAAATTATTTAAATTCTAATGTAATCACCATATTTATATTTATTTAGTTTTGGATACAGGCTCAAATTGACTACTAATTATTTTTTAATTTTTCCACTCAACGTTTTCTAAAATATTTATTTATAAAATCAAAATATTTTATATTAGAAAATTACTTTTACACTATTAAAAATTACTTAACCTTTTACTTTAATTCATTTGAAATACACAAATAATTTTTTAAAAATACTTTTGTTATTGATAAAACAATTTGTTTTCCAAATAAAAATTGAGTTTAACTGGACCAAAATTTTAAAAAATTTATTTTAGTTATGTGCTAAAAGTTAATTTTAACTCTAAATAGACAAACTAAATAAAGTAAATATTTTCGCTTGTCTCATATTGTTTACTTATTAATTCTTTTTTGAATGTTCCATAATATTTACAAGGTTTCTAAATTTAGATATGTAAACAATTATCTTTTTTATAATAATATTAATGATTATTCATTAAATGAAAGACTTTTATTATTATCCTAATGAGTTAAGAATAAAAAAAGGCAAAATAACTTTTATTAACTAAATTCTTAATATATATTTTATCAAAATATGTAAATAAAATGGGACGAAAAGAGCAATCAATTTAGGATTTTTCCTTTACTTTTAAATTAATGATTTTGGCACTTTTACATTAAAAATCTCTGTTGACTTTTAGAAACTTATGACTAAAATATATTTTAGACTGAGGCACGGGATTCATAATAAAAGCAAACATTTAAGTGCATGGTTTTTCCAAATATAAAAGACTAAGGCTCGTTTGTTTCTGTAAAATAATTTATAAAAAAATTTTTTTCATAATTTTTTATTATTTGGGACTTTTAGAAAAATAAGTCAACGAAAAATATTTTATTGGTTAAAGGAAAATTACGTTATTTTTTAAGAAAAATAACTTTCCATTCTCGAAAAAGTATAACATTTTCCAGGACATTGATAAACCTTATAAATTTATATTTTTTTAATTTATTAATTACTATAGTCACTACCATCAGTCGCCATTTACCACCAACCACCACCATCAGCTACCACCACTTCTGACCACTGGTGTCTTTCATAATTTATATTTTTTTTATATTCTTCTCATATTTAACAATGAAATTTCTATTAATATTAATATTTTTTATGGTCTTATGAGATAAAAACTTTAATATTTTTAACTAATTCTAAATATTACAACCAAGCAGCGAAAAATAAGTCATTTGGAAAATATTTTTCAAGGAAAATGTTTTCCATGGAAAATATTTTTCAGCAGGTTATTTTCTTGCAAGTTATTTTACGAAAATAAACGGAGCATAAATTGTAACTATTCTTCATTTTTTTTATCACATAACAAAATATCTTATCTAACTCCTTCCATAATATTGATATGTCTAGACTCAATCCATATAGGAAATCAATTAAAAATAATTTTTTTATTGAAATGATAATACTTTTAACTATTTCACCAGTAAAAAAAAAATGTAATAATTTTAAAAATTCTCTATGTTAATTGGTTTTAAGTGGAACCATAAATTGAGTTTAAGCAAGTTTAATCCTCCTTTCATTATGTGAACAATATTGACTAGATCATCAATTTTACTAATGTAAGAAAAAGATATATAACATAAACCTAACTTAGGCAAATATACACACATTTGTGTGTATATATAGTCATCAGTGCAGAAAACGACTTGTTACTTCTGAGCATTAGAAATATGCAGAAAGGGACAGCAAAATGAAACTACTAGCTCTTAGTAAAGAAACATTGTTTTCCTAGATAAAAGAAGAGCCAGAAGGACAAATGACAAGAGAGTGCATCTGTGGTGTTATTAGGCTTCTCAGAAATAAGAAGACCACAAGCAATTCCTAAAACAGTGAGAGAGCATAATATACTAGATGGGAAATGTCCATAAGCTCATCATGGATTATTGTATTATTCAATGAATTATTTGGTAATTTGTCTTGTCATGTCAATGGACACAAGGGTTTGCCTCTATTTGTTCATTTGCCATCTGCCTTTTCCCCTTCTCCTTCAAAGATACCACTTGATCGATACACAACCTGATCGAAACAACTCAAAACATTACCTAACACGACCATAGTTCTACGCAAACCATCAGAAACCTCCAGAGAAACAAGGAAAATCTAAAAGAAAGATATCTACTGCATAATTCATCAATAAAAATCAAAAATAAGAGGGGAAGGATGTCATTGACGTTCTCATTCTTCATTGAAAGTCAAGCAAGCAAACAAGAATATCATCAAATTTTCAAAAGCACGATCTAAAGCAGCATATATATAGCTACAATTCTCAGTGGATGACAGATTAAGTGTAACCACCATTGCCAAAAGGGATGTTTTAACGGCAAAAACCACCAAAAATCCCTGATGGGATGCCTTGACACATTACTAGGCATCCAATCAAGAATGACAACGGTAGTTGGAGGGAGATTTATTCAATTTTCTAGACTGCATGAAGAAAGCAAGTGGAATGTATAGGAAAAGGGAAAAGAAAAATGTGCTGTACACCAATATAAGTAAGATTTTAAACCTTAATTAATTGCGTATTCCACATGCAAATCATCTAATTAATAATCCGAGTGGAAATAGATATTGGGATTAGTCAAATACACCATAATTGAAACACTAAATTTCACTTTTTCTCATGATAGCGATGCAAAACTAAAATAAATGATATTTCCAGAATAGTCTCATGTGAGCAGGACACCAGTAACAGACCGGCAATGGCAGCCAACCTTACCCCATAAAAATCCCTTTTACCTGGCCACTCATCCACCCACATATGGACCAGGTGTAGGTAAGTTTTAAGGAGGAAACAGACAAACCTATGAACTCCTGGTGTCAAGCTCGGTTAATATACAGGATAACTACCACTACAAAAAAAAGTGATGACGTACAGGATAACTACACGAAATGCAAGACCAAAAACAGAACACATAAATTAACAGAGGGTCAATTCCTGTATATTTCTGTAACGATCCCGAGATTTTTTTTTTTTTTTTTTTTTTTTTTTTTTTTTTTTTTTTTTTTTTTTTTGCCATTCCACTATTTATATTAGAAAAATAAAAACATTACCCCTATAGTTTTTATAAAACAAAAATTTTATTTTTACCCGCTTATTTTTTTTAAAATAAACTTTTTTTTTTTTTTTTTTTTTTTGCCATTCCATATTATATAGAAAAAATTATAAACATACCCCTATATTTTATAAAACAAAAATTATTTTACCCTTATTTTTTTAAAATAAACTGTTATGCCCTCATATTTTGAATCTGTTACACTAGATTGTCCTTTCGTTGGGTTTTTGCTATTTTAAACGTTAAATGCATATAAAATGACACTTTTGACGCTGTCTTCTCTTCTCCTCCTCAAGCAAACCCAGAAATCAATATACACATATGCAGAAGCAAATAAAAACGAAATTAAATCAGATATTGAGAAATAAAAATTAAATTCCCCAAAAAATGAAATCCAAGTTGTGGACTTTACCTATAATCCTAATTTTCATATATCTCAAAAATAACAAAAACTAGATTCTCCAGAAAAGAAAATCTAAGTTGTGAACTCTACCCATAATCCTAAATTCCACATATCTAAACAATAAAAAAAGAAAAAAAGATAAAGGCACACACATTAAAAAATCAAACTTGAGATTGAATTATCAAAATTCATGCAATCTATAAATAAATAACTTACCAAGAAACAGAGCATCAAATAAAAGTATGAAAAAGCTCAAAGAGAAGAAGGAGATAGAGAAACAGAAGTTTGAACAAAAGAGAGAGAAGAGAGAATCAATTGGAGATAGAGATGGAAATGAAGATATCAAAGGCCAATGAGCAAAGAAGCAAATGATTGAAACTGAAAATCGAGTTATGGACATTGGAGTTAAAAAAGCTCATTGGAATGGTAGGATTCATGAATTGAGTTATAATCGTAGTTATGAACATTTTGGCTACTAGGTACGGATTCAGAGGAGATAGAGCTAAAGCTTGTTGCGGTGGTTGTAGTAATTGAAGTGGTAATGTTAAACCAGATTGAGTTCTTGAAAATTAATATGGGTTTTGCAGAAAAGTTACATTTCCGCATAATCAAATAATCAAAAAGAGGAAGATGAAGAGGATATTTTGGTGAATATTTTTTTTTCTCCCTCTTTAGATTATTAAGTTTTTCTTTGACTTATACCATAAAATCTTTAAAATTGGATGGAAGAGTAATACAGTGTAACAGATGGCCAAATGCATATTTTGGACCCTATACTTTTTTAAAAAAATCTTATGATTCCTTATTTATGCGGGAGTTCTATAAGATACTTCTATTTATTTTTTCTGTATTTAATAAGTACCTATCCTGAACAAATAAAGTACATGCAACTTAAATTTTATTACCTGGCAAAAATATAATGACACGTCAGAAAGAGATAAGCACGTCATACGCCATATCAGATTAGATCCAAATTATGCATTTAGCAAAAAATATTCTTATGGGCATTGTCTCTCCCTCTTTCTCTCTCCATCAATTACTACCCAAAAAGTGAAGAAATTGTTACTTTCCTACACCACTACCGTCGCTGCTATGTCCTCCTCCCTCCTCTTCTGTCTTCCTCTACTACTTCAAAAACCATCAACTTGAGAGAAAGAAAAAACAAACCTTCTTTTGCTTTCTGAAAGTTAACTACCTTTAGAGCACAAAATCAAAGAAGAGCAGAATTTGATCTACTAGGGAAAAAAAAAAAAAAAGCTAAACCAGAAAATCAAAAAAATAAGAAAATGAGTTATTGTTACTCAAGATTAGAAAGAGAAGAAATGGTTTCAAGGTGCAAAGCAAGAAAGAGATGCACCTGTTTTAATATCACCTTCACTTTTACCTCTCACACCTCCACCTCCTCCCCAACCAATGAGTCCTAGCTCCGACACATGGACATCGATATCAGCTCCTCCTCTTCTGCCATCGCTGCCACCTCCACCGCCTCAATCATCAAGCTAGGATTTCTGGGATCCTTTTGTTCCACCACCTCCTACAGCATCACAGTCGGTTAATGAGGAGGAATGGAAAGAGGTGACAACAAAGCAATTAAACAAGCTTTCACTCTCTTCACATTTGCGTGGACATTCACGCACCACTTCCAGTGTGGCGAGTTACCTATCAAATACGAAAAAAAAAAATAGAGGTATTAGGACCTGCAAAGTATAAAGGGCCATAAGATTTTTTTGAAAAATATAAAATCTAACAAATTTAAAATATAAAGATATAACAGTTTATTTTAAAAAAAATAAGCGGAAAGAAGTTTTTTTTTTTTTTATAAAATATAGGGATATGGTTATAATTTTCCCTATTATATACAATAAATTTTCTACACTCTATACTAAGGGAGAAATACAAATTAAAATTAAATGCATATTATTAATAATTGAATATGGGACCTCACCCTTACCGCTGGGCTAGGCTAGGGATCATTTGCATCACTCCCGAGATTTACGATAATTAACACATTGATATTTCGTAGTGTTTTTAATCCATAAAATTTCTTAATCGACCCAACACTTTAATCATCTTATAAAATTATCAATTTTTCACCTTAGATGCTTAAATTGTAAAATATAATATATTGGTCGATCAATTATTATAGTATAAAACACTTTAATTTCTCAAAATCTTATACTTTTCACCTTAGTTTGTAACTAAGTTTTTGTAACTTGAATTTTCTTTGGATCCAAAAAATAACTTGATTTTCTTTGGATTTTCTACCGTTTGAAGTGTTCAAGAAAATCAACCAATTTAATAAAATATTTCCGGTTATCATCAATAACCACCACTAATTAAATACTAAAATTGCATAATTTATTATTTTTATACAATTCTCATATTTAACAATAAAATTTTAAAATATGAAAAATTTTAATTCTAAATATTTTTATAATTTTGTAAATTAAAAATTAAATACTAAAATTGCATTAATTTATTATTTTTATACCAATTCTCAATATTTACAATAAAATTTAAAAAATATGAAAAAATTTTTAATTCTAAATATTTTATAAATTTTGTAAATTAAAATTTTAATATTCTTCAATATTACGAAATATTTAACAATAAAATTTTAAAATATGAAAAATTTTAATTCTAAATATTTTTATAATTTTGTAAATTAAAATTTTAATATTTCAATATTACAATCAAATTACATCAAATAAATTGTTCAGAGGACATATACCCAAAAGTATGTTCTTTTTCATAAACAAGTTGGAGGCTAAAAGTGTTTAATCATGGAAAATTTGAGGGTTGTTATTAAAAGTTAACCGCCAGTCTAATCAAGACATTGAACATCCAGAGCTGCACAAAACCGACTGAGCTGGATGAACAAGCTAATGATGTCCGTTGAAACTTGAGTGTAAAAAATTGATTTGCATGGAGACTAAGAACAGTCAATGTAATAATTATGAGGTTGTCAAATTTTCTGAAGTCAGTCCACCGAAAAGAAAAATATGTTGATCATATAATCACAACACCACGTAAGAGCGAAGGGTAGTGTTGCTCATCAGAAATACTTCTTATTTCACTCTTCACAGAGGCCATTAAGCCAAAAGGTAACGAATCTTTAGATTGCAATCCTATTTATAAAGAAAGTCTACCTTCTGTTATCTCATCAGAATTTAAATCTGGAACAGAGATTCCATAACATCAAAATTTAAATAGGACAAATAAAAAGTTTTAGTATCCAGGGTAGCATAAATGAAGTTCTTTTCTAAGTTCATCTTCAATGATATTTTTGTTCTCGTTTTTTTGTTCAAAGTCACCACTTGCTTTCGCAAATGTATCAGTAGACTGAAATAAATTGAAAAATGAACATAAAATAAAAATAGGGCAAAAGGAAGTATATATGTTTGATTTTCAATGTGATCAGCTTGAATTAACTTTAACTTTACTATTTAACATAAGTCATGAAAGAAAACGAAAAGTATTATTTTATTAAGTCACAGGAAGTAAATTTCAACTCAGCTTATCCTTGTTTTAACTAGACCGTAAATTCATAGAGCTTATCATTATGCAACAATGTGGAAAAAAAATCTTTAAGGCTGCACATAAAATACATCAAGGATCAAAAATTGAATACACATTAGCATTTTAGATTTCAGGCAATTATACAAGAAGTTCAATAAAGCTAGTGGTTTAAGGATTCGAGACATACAAACAGCCTCTTAAAAAAGGTAAAAAGGGGAAGGTTGTGCACTGGGCTGCCCTATATACGAGAAGTAAATAAATCTACCAACGTAGATTCAGCAATTTTACATAAAAACAAACAACGGTAACATCCCTTCTTAAAGGAATGATCATAGAAACTGGGAAAATAATTGCTAATGTATGACTTTTTTCAGCTTCTTATAACAGTGGCATAGGTTACAGATTTCTTCAACTTATTCTAGTTCTAATTTTCATTTCGATATGGAAACATGGATCACCAACAGTATCAGAAGGCGTTTCTGTCCTTAGAAATATTCTTGTTTATTTTTTCTTTTAAATATGTCAAATTTTTAGAGAAATGTGAACTGGAAAAGACAAGGTGGTATTTTTCAAGGTATGAATGAACATTAATTCACAAAGTTCCAATGAAAAATTGAGTAGAAAATAATTGATTGTTTAGAGCATCAATTACTACTAATCAACATTGTTGATCACTTGTTAACAAAAGAACATCTTTGTTTAGTTAAATAACAAAATTATTGCCACAGAATAGAATTTAATTATAAAATCCAGGATAGCACTCGGCATAAGGATATTGATCAGTCGAATCCTTAGAATCAAATACTGTACATATATAGAGTGAGACTTCCTCAAGGTTTTTGGCTTAGTTTCCCAAGAGTAACCATTACTAGTGATCAATGAACTATGGTCCAATAATCATACTAAATTCTGTTACAAAGCTCTAACGTTACAATTTGCAAGTTCACATTTCAGTAGCCAAATATCAATAGACCTATATGTGGCAATGCTCCAATACACCCAATTTGGTAGCTAAATGCAAATGCTTTAGCCTTTAATAAGAACTGAAAAATTCGTATCACATTAGTTCATTCTAACGCATTTTTCACCTAGTTATTTTTTATATTTGGTTCAAAAATATTTAAATTTATGCAATCTAACATAATCAAATCCAATTTCATTAATCATAAATGAATACTATAATCAAGTTAGTATCCACATTATCAGATTCTGAAAACATAGAACACAGTAATAAAACTCTAGCTAAAATTTTCGATTCCTATTGGTAAAGATAAAATCCTAAACACTCAAATTGAAGTTTGTGACTGCAAATCAATGAAATTCAATGAAAACATCCAACTCCAATGGCGCAAACAAACACAAACACGAAGACAAGATTGTTAAGCGAACAAGGTTTTCAATTAAGTACATATACCAGTTCATTAATTATTAATTAACACATTCTAATATAATTATTAATGTCGAACACATGGAATTAGAGAGAAAAGAAATACCAAAGGAAGGAAGCAGAGGAGCTAATTGTAATAGAGCTCGAGACCCATGCCGTCGTGAATTTCATAGTCCTGGAGGGTAATATGATCCTTGTATATAGTGTACCACTTCTGGATCCGAATCTTGTCAGGTCGGGTACCAGTCTGAGCCGCGACTAGTTTCTTAAGGTCGCCGATGCTGTCGTCTTCGTTGCATTTGACTCGAACTTTCTTCCCCAACCTGTCATTCAGAATCACCTCTATCATCTTCTTCGAGTCTCGATCTTTCTTTCTCCTTGTTCTGCACAGATAACAGACGCAGCGATGATTGAAAATGGCCTGTTGTATATCCAGTCTAAGCCGTTTTTTGCATGGCATGTCTAGAAGATTCGGAACTGTACACGTGGTGGAAGTTGTTAGGTCATAAAAAAAAAAAAAAAAAAAAAAGATGTTCTTTTCTGTTTTTTCCCTTTTTGAGGTTGTTTGTTGATTTGAATTGGACTTTTTTTGTATAGGGCGTTGCTTATGAGATTATTACCACAGCACGTGTCACCTGATTTTACCTGGATTGTCGTGATTCTATACATATTGAAATCTATGAGTCCAGTGAGGATCATGTCTACGTGATAATACTGGTACTTCTCATCTGTTAAGAGCTCTTTATACGTCTTTGATGCCTCATTGTATTGTTGCAAAGCCATCTAATGGTCACATGATAATGTGTCATGTAGCCAAATAGTGCATATTGTTTGCATGTGAGCCTATAGGATGTTGGCATTGCGCCTCAGAACACATATCGCACTATATATTTGTTCAGTAAAGCTGCTATATGGTCATAAATGCTATAGCAACGTAGATCAGCAGAACTTGGAAAAATGTTAAGTTATCGGTGTAAATTATCATTGATTGTCTATTCATTCTAGACGCATTACTTCTACTTAGTGCTTATATTTTTGTTGTATATTGTTTTCACATAGAGTATATATTAACATATTAATAATTGCAGAGTTGCTAAGATTATCTCAATATATATCTCCTTATAATTTTGTTCCACCAGTAATACTATAATTATGAATACATAATTCAATGTATGTCCAGTATGACACATTATCAGATGTCTTAGAAAAGAGAACTAGTTAGATATGAAGCACTTTTGCAGATATAATAACGTCTAGCTCATGACACACTTGCTGGGAATTCTCTCTACCTCTGGGAAATGACATAGACACCAAAATCGACTCAAATATCATACTCAAATATCAGAAGTTTTGTGACTAAGTACAACAATATTCTCATACTATCGCGAAATCTTTATAGGATAAATCATTCCAAGCATCTTCTATAATGGTGCTGGCAAGAGACACAACTATCTAAAATACATACGAGCGGGTGAAGACTATATGAAGCCTGTTTAGAGGCGAACAAGTTTTTCAATTTAAGTACATATACTCATACCTACGATGCTTCATTTTATATGTTTATTAGGTCATTTTTAAGCATTCATTTACTAACGCTGATCACTTTGATCCATGTAATGTTAATCGGACCAAGACACTATGTAGAATTAGAGAGATAGTAGAGAGGAGAGAACTGAAGAGTGGTACGGCCAGGACAGCCACGTAGGGAGCTATCGTATAATAAGGAGCCTGTGAGACATGGCTCTGGTCAGGTGATTGTCATCTATGTTCCTTGTTTTACTGAAGGCTGCTGCGGAGGGCCGCTAGAATTGAGTGTATCGCTTATCATCTGCTATCTATCATGTAGGGTACTCCCTGTCGCACCAGTTTTCTCTCTGTATACGCGAAATCTTTAATGTCAGGTCGAAGGGTAGTTCCATCCTGCTATCCAGTGTGCGTGAGAATCGCGTAGCTAGTTTTCTATAATCTGTTCGGTCGGATCTTGCCTCAGCGTCATCTCCGCATGGCATTCTTGGACTTCGAATCTTTCGGTCCTCCTCTGCGTCTCTGTCTCAGTTCATATTTTTCACCTTCCTATTCACCTTACTATCTTGATCTCGACTATCTTCTTTCATCCTTTGTTCCTGCTAAGAATAACAGGACGCAGGCGATGATGGTGACAACTAATAATTTGGCCTCTCTTTACCTCCAGTCTCAATGGTCTCGTGTTAGTTATGTGCAGAGTCAGGTCGTATGTTATCACGAGACAAGGTATTTCGATATCCTTTATTCTACAGTGATCCCCTATCTTATTGGGTGAAGCGTGTGGTGTATATTGTTCATAGAATGAGAAAAATTGAAAATATAAGAGATAGAATATGATATCTGGTTAACCTTTTTCTTCAATAACTTGTCCTTTAGAAGTTCGTCTTTCTGGATTCGAGGTACCAAGTTCCAAATTGTGTTATAGAGTTGTCACCTTAGGCCAAAATGTTAGAAGTTTATCCCTTACTGTCTCCTTCTTGCCTGCTGGGTTTTGAGAATAGAAGTACCAATCCTTAATTCATTACCTCATCTGATTCTCGCATTTACCATCAATATATGTAGTTTATTCATATCTCGGTTGCGCAATACAGTATATCGTTCGTGCAGAAAAAAAAAAAAAAAAAAAAAAACGAATTTCTCAAATTTGTCTAGAAGTTTCGTCTGGATTCCAGCCAGTTCAAATGTTTTTTATATTTTTCTTAAAAAAGTTATATTTTTCTCTTTTACTAGAAGTAGCCAATTCTATCACGATTTCAATTAATTTCAATATTTTTATTCGGTTTCAATAACGAGTCTCATTTTCTCGAATTTTGTTAATCTTAATTAATGTAAAATTATTAATTAATCGGCATTTGGAATTTTTTCTAAATATTATTCGGTTTCACTTTAATAGCAATAAATGGTCATTTTATCTTATTATATTTTAAATGCTCATCTAAGATTTTCAAACCATATTAATTATTTTTTCAATTTTATCTATATTTATTGGTTGTTATTTATTTTTATATTTACTTTTAAAAAGGTAATGTAAACATTCTATTATATATTTTTAGAATATCAATGAATTTCGGTCTTTTTTAATCTTTGCAAAAAAAGCAAATATTATTATTAAAGTGGAACCGACAAAATAATGTTTATCAAACACTCCAAAATAATAATCAAAATGATCTTTAATTTGTTTAGAAATAGAATAATTATGTTTTACTTACTCCCGATAGTTAAAATATTAAGAAAATATTAACACCTACTCAAACCTAAATGCATATCTATAGTCTCAACATATCAAAATTAATCTTATCAACATTATCAACTATTAATCTAATTTTTAAAATACATTACTCCCTCTGTCCCAAAATATAAGTCATTTTTGGGTGATTATTTTTCTTTAAATATAAATCGATTGGAGTATTTTAAGTAGTAATAAATGATATTTTTTCAATGTTCCCTTTATTTGTATTAGATGCATTAAATATTTTCACAAGTAACTATTGGTTTTGAGATAAAGGATAATTTATTTAAATTACCCTTGAATTTACTCTAATCTAAGAGAATTTATTGTCTTTTTAATTCTTATGCAAAAACTTTAAGCGACTTATATTTTGAGATAAAGAGTGCATGAATACTTTTAATTAAAATTCTATTTTGTAATTTTTTATATAAATAGTTTATTGTTAGACCTTTTTAAATATATATATATATATATATATATATTGTGTCCCATGTCTATCTACAATTTCCTCTTATTTCTTATGAAAAAAAATCTCAAAATAATTTTGGAATATAGAAGGTGTTTCCTTTTATGAGGGGAATTTTGGAATATAGAAATTGATTCCATTTCATTCTGGATTTTTTTTTTTAATAAAATTTTTTATTGATTCAAAAATATTAAAATTTATTCAGAATTTCTAAAATTTAAAAATTCCATAGTACATAAATAAAACTTCTCAAAATTAATAATTAGCCGTTTTATTTATTTAAATAAAGTGTACATTATCAAAATGATAATTTAATTATTAGGCAAAGGGAAAACCCATAAATGCATAAATATAATTTAAATCACAATTTTAAAAGTAATGAAATTAAAATTAATAATTCAATCTCCAAGAACAGAAAATAATGCAAGTTCAAAATATTCTCAGTCTAAAAAATAATAAATTCAAAATAAAAGACCACAAAGTCAATATACAATGTAGATCAAAACATATACTACAATACAGACCAAAAGGCAAAAAGCAAGTTATCATAACAAATAACTAATTACAACTGTTATTCGCCAAAACTCAATACTTTAATATTTTAAATATAGTTAAAAAGTTAAAAATAGTAGATCAGGTCAAGGTAGGAAAAAAAAAGGGACAACAGAAGCCAGAATGTAAATATGAATATAAATATGATGAGAGCGAAATGTTGAGTCAGTGACAGGGAAGAAACAAAACCTTGAATAATAAACAACAATAGGAGTAACAATAACAACTAATAACAGTAAAATCATAACACAACCTACCAGCCAAACCCCATTTTGAAACAAAAATACACTGTACATATGTCTGCTGCCTGAGCCCTTGCCAACCAAAAATGGGGTCAGTGGCTGAAGGATCCAATTTTTTGCCAGTTAGCAGAATGAGCTTACCATCACTCCAGCACAGCAACTTCTTGATCAACCCTCCAATAGTTTGCATCGTTGAACTCTTTAATCCCATTCCCATTATCATTAGAATTCTCCTTTTCTGGAACCTTTGGGATAATGTTCCTCTTTAGAGGGCCTGCTTCACCAACTATACCCTCCTTGAGAGCCTGTTCCATTGCCTTCTCAGTTCCTTCTATTTCCACGCCAACAAATTCGACATCCTCTTCAAACAATGAGGGTGCGGTTGCAGATTTATGGGTTGTATCACTGCTCGCTGACCCATCACTAGAATTGTTGGAGGATGATGAGCCATTTGGTAGTGGGGAATCACCACTTGAAGGGGAATTAACATCAGGTGTTGCTACCTCGGCTTGACTGGAAAGATTGACATCAGAGTCATCATGATCTACAAATGGATTCAAATTAGACCCGCCTACTTGCAAATCTGATGTTTCTCCCCATCCTACCCATTCAGGGAAAGGCCTGTCTCCAAACAAGTCTTCACTGTCCGGAGTATCAAATCTGAAAAATCCAATATCATCGGAAGCAGTCGCCTGCTCGCTTTGTGGAATAGGAACACCCCCAGGAAATCCATTGGCAAAGTTTGTGTTGGAAGTGGATGCAGAATTGACGGACTCTTTGCACTCTGTTAACTCGTCATCTTCTCCAACTACCACCTCATCATCACTGCTGCTGTTACCACCACCGTTAGCAGTTCCTTTCAAGTTTATTTCATCCATCATCTCCATAGGTGATGTACTCACAGGGGCATTACCAGCTCTGTCATCTTGGAATGCAAACCAATTGGAATTTGTGAATAAACTGCTGCATTAAGAAAAACATTAGGTGTTATTCACTCATCAAGAGATGGATCACTAATTTGGCATGCTAATACAGCGACCCTATGTGGACAGTGGGCCTGCTGCTTTGTTCAGGAGATTTCCCAAATGGCTTCATTGAACAGGGAAATTCTTATTACGGGTCTTTGTTCAGGTCAAAAAGCATCATGACATTCAATAGATGTATAACTTTCAGTTTGAACACCTTTATTTGAGATGCAGTTCCCCACCCAAATACAAAAGTCCACAGAGACACTAGACGATCCTTAGTTACTCTGAATTCAACTTTCTCTAGCATTATTCAATCCAAAATCCAAGTTGAAAGAAAATGCAATGAAATATCGATCATTAAATAGGAGTCAAATTACACAATTGCTTAGACTGACCTCCCTTGGTCATCACCAAGCCTCAAAGATGATATAACAACTTCAGCAGACTCATCATCAAAGTACACATCCTGCATATCAAAACCGCAAACACTATATTTAATATCCAACATCTAATCTGATATTGAAAGATATTTAAAAACTTTCTATTCTGATCTATCTACGTTTCTGTTTCACATCTTACCAATGCTAATATTTCTATATGGAAAAACATTGACACCCAACCTAAGATATGCACAGACACAAGACAGAGATAGGGCAAGGGCATGAGAATCTAACTGTTACCTCATCATCTCGATCAAGGCCGCCATTATCCTGCAACCAAGATAATAATAAGTAAAGACCCGTTCCTTTATGTTTTTTTTAGAATAAGTGATATGGTCTTGATCCACAAACCCAACAACACAGAAAATAATGAAAATATTAAAAAGTCGAGGCGCACCTCTTCATTATCCTCATTCCCATACATTTTGTATCTAAAAGCCTGGCTTAAGTTATTTGCTAGAGCTGCTACATCATAATCTCTATCATGAAGATCATCCTCATCACTATCTCTTGTCCTATCCTGCAATGCAGTGGGGCGACTGCAAAAAACAAGGAAAACAAATTCAAAATCTTCAGACAATTATAATATCATAATCAAACCCAAAAGGTAGAAACAAAACTTTCTAGCAAGTAGGACAAAGATCCTATATATGAAAGACAATTTAACCCGCACTGGCATTTCAGTCCGGATTCTTCAGACATGGCCAGCTAGGAAAAAAAAATCTCCGCCTTAAACTTCAAATACAAACATATCATCCTCCCACTCTCCAGCTGCAAAACTCCCCAGTTTTATTCTCATATCCTCTAACAGAGCCCGAAATTTTATTCCAATATTTTCCCACTCTTCTTCAAAACCTTGACCAGTTCGCAGCCATCCATCCAAACATCAATCAGGCAACAGCTAAAGGTGCCAAGTTCAAGATTTTTAATTAGTACCTGGGTTTCTTTCTTTGGCAGGACATTAAGTATATATGTGTCGTTATGAATTAATGAATTTTTAAATGTTGGAGCGAATCCATTGTCAATTGAAACCACCAAAACTGATTTGCAATCTGATAATTCCTCCACTTCACTCATTTTGAAGAATTCCAACTTTTAACAATATACTTACTGATGAAAGTTAAAATCACCATCCATTACCATATCAGTAGGCTAGATAGATGAAATCAGGTAGACGACTGTTAGCATAAGACCTACCAGAAAACTACTCAATTATTTTTGTTTCTATGTGCTCTACTCACACACAAATATTTGGAAACCAATTAAGAGTGGAAACAAAACCTGGGATCTCTTGGTTTCTAAGGTCACACCTGAGTCTTTTTATCCAGTCAAATACAAACCAACAAGATGCTAAAAATTGCTTGAGCGAGGGAAAAAGAAAGAGAGAGTTGGTAGTTACGTCCAATTGGAGGAGGGTTGATATTTCTTTCTATAATTGAAGATAGCTTTAAAATATTTTTTATTCATAGTGCAATTGGAAGATTAAAATCTTCAATCAATTTGCAGTATACTGTAGCACATAGGACCTTGCCATGGAAATAAAATAGATAAACAAAGCTTATCAACATCATAAATCTCAACTACAAATGCTTAAAATATTTTGCCTGAGAGCATATCAATATCTCAGCACACTTTTAGATTTTAAAATAGGGAGATAGCCTCACTGATCTATAAATCTCTATTGTTTAAATACCACTTATGACCACTAAAAAGGCAACCCAGTCAAGCTAGAGTTATCATTACGGTTATAATTGCTGTTTCATTAAATGCACAAATAAAACATTTCCACAATTCAGGCTAATGTGATGCATTGCATAGATGAAGAAAAAGCATACCCGCAAGCCCACCGATAGACATTTTCAACAGCATTACGGTCCTGCAAGGTGCTAGCTTGCCAGTCATTCCATTCACTGTTTTCCTACAGAATTACAAACAAAGATGTTTAAGCAAAGACATTAAACCAAATATTCTAATAAAATAATCACCATATCCAAAAATATGGTGCTAAGAGCAAGTGGCAATAATATGATGTAATACTGGTAGTATGTAATAGAAATTTTCTAAAAAGAAGCATATACCAAATGACGAGATTCTTCTTTATTATTTAAAAAAAAAAATAAAAAGCAAAACCAAGGAGGCCAGGTTCGCATCAAAGAAAATCATAAAATATTACAAAAACTCTTCTTGAGGAAAAGCTTCTATGATGGGATATTTAAGCAATCACAATATGAATCAAGAAATTCCCTATAATTTAAGTTCTGCAGACTTCTCAACGACACAATCTCCCTGGGAGACATTTAAATAGCGCTACCAACCTGTAGATATGTCTGAATTCGGCTATTGGTGTTTCTCAACTGAACAAGCTTATTAGAAATCCGCGTAATGTGACCAAGGTTTCCTGCTCGCGGAGCCTGTTTTCCAGCAGCAGGCAGAGTTGGCTGCACAAGGATGGAATACAATTATCTACTGCCTGAAACGCTATGCAGAAACTAAATGCCACATATTGATAAAAGAAAGAGTGAGAGAAAGGAACCGTAGAAGTGCACTAACTAAATTAAGATTTATAAAAAAAAAGAACATTTTGTTATGGCCCACACCATGCCCCACCCCCAAGGTCTCCCAGCTTACTATTTGCTCATTAGATCACAAACAAATATTAGTTCTTATCAGTTTTAGGGGCATAGATTTTGCACCATCTAAGAAAATTTCATTCAACAAAACATCAACGTCTATCTACCTGAGTAGGATCGCCTGAAATAGTGGGGTTTTTGTCTGTCCAGAGAATTTTTCCAATCAAATCACACTCCCGAAGCAGATGATCAACCATAGTGTCGCTCTTGGTCTCCAAACATGACAATATAATACTCTCCACATGATGATGCAATGCATTATTGTATGGGTACCTGTAAGTTAAAAGACCAGCACCATTATCCATGCCAACAAAAAGAGAGTAAGATTTCTTTGAGAAGAAACTAATGTTTCCTGGACACCAACTTCAATAATTTGCCCATATACTCAATTAAAAAAGGGGTGAAAAAACTTACTCAAAGAATAGATCAAGGACGCGTTTAATGGTTCCTGAGCTGACTAATTCCTTTTCAGTAGCTTCATTCCCCGTCCTTAATAGCACCGCAATGAACTCAACAATCTAAAATAAATATGGAAGCAGTTAATTCTCAAAAACAAATTCCATTTCAGTATAAACCAAATTTTTAAATTCAATATTTTATATTTCCAACAGCAGTACACAAACATATTAATATAACAACTCATTAGATAATATGTTGCCCTGGGACACATTCCATCAACATTTCCGTGGTAGAAAGGTAAAGAGATATGAGAGTGAGGCTAGCTCCCAAGCTCGTGAAAACAGCAATGAACTCCACTAATCTAACTCTATTGAGGTGACAGCAAAGAATTATCTCCTGCACCAACTTCTGCATCAAGTTAAAAGAAGAAGGCATGACAAACCTTTAGGCGATGCTTCCCAAGAGGAGGCTTCAGTTCTCCATATGTTGTAGGCAAAATTTTCTCATCAGACAACACATTCAATAGCATTAGCAAGTCACCTGAAAAAATAAGAACATAATAACAAAAACAATCACTTTTGTCAATTCCATATCTAACCTGTAATTGAACTAAAATTATAGATTCGATCTATATATATAGAAGATTAAAGAATCTGAAACAGGTAACTAGTTAAATGGGATGAAGAGCTATAGGGTTAAGACGAGCAACTCCCAAAATACACATGCACAAAGTCAAGAAAGAAAAAGTGAGAGACTGTGTGTCCGTGTGTAAAGCAGTGAAGGTCAAATGGGGAAGAAGCTTCTCCACATTTGAAAAATAATTTTGACACAACAAAGCAACTAAACTTACTTTTTCCTTATTTGGTCTAACAGAAACATAAATGCACTCACCTAGTTTAGGCAGCATCGCATCAACAGTCTCTGGATTGACAGGGATCGAAGACTCATAAATATGTTGACTTCGGAAAGAATGAAACAAGGGAGAAGAAATTGCAGATCGTTTTGGATCCAGTAAAGATATACACACAGAAAGTGAGTGCACAAGGCCAGATTTTGAATGTGAATCTTCCAATGCATGGCCAAATATCCTTGAAACAAAGCTGCACACAGATTTTATGACCAGCATGAATTAACACATATATGGAGAAAAGAAAGGAAAAGAGAACTAGAGAAATTTTATTATCAGTGTAGAGGAGCACAAAATCATACAAACCTTCGACTAGAGAGTTTAGTAGCCAAAGCTGAGGGAGCGTTTCGAGTTATTGCACATAATGTTTCTGCTACATTGGCATGAACTTCAGGAGGGCTCTGAAATATGCAAAAGAAAATGTCAAAAGACTGAATACATGCAAAGGCTGATCATGCATGCAGCAGATTGATTTTAAAATTCTATTATTGCTGACATTTCTATATTATTGCTTTATTTTGAGTTTTTATCTTTCCAATTCCTGTAGAAGTCCTTAACCTTTTTTCTCCTGGCTCCTACAGAACCCAAAATTAAAACATTTGTAAAATAAATGAAGACCCAAAAACTGAAAGGAAATAAAATTGAAATTGAGAAACTGAACTCAAACAGGAGCATATTAGAATTGTTGTCATTCAAATATCCTACACAGGCAATGTGACTGTGCCTATGTATGACCAAAATCAGGACCAGCACTACACATGAAAATAACTATCTGAGCAATTGGTCCATACTTCCTAATTTTGATGAATTGAAATTGAAGTTTCTGAATTGATCGTATTAAGTCCATTGTGTGAGCAAAATTTCACTTACAGAAGGACTCAATTTGTCCACAATCATTTCAAGTAAATTGCTATCAGCCAACCACTGCATCACGTCAATAAAATTGGGATACACATGATCATCTGCCCCTACCAGCCGAACCAGAACCTGCATGAAGCAATTAATATAAAAGATCAACAGAACAAACAAGTGAGAACTTACTAAATGGAAACCACTGCGACATTCAAATATGTAAATTACCTCCATGATGGATGTTATTCCAATTAAATCAACCAATTGACGGAAAACATCCTGATGAGCCTGTTAAATTCAAATAGTTAATAAACAAAATAATTCATGACGAGATAGTTTAAGCAAAACATAAACCATAATAGTATGCATAATTGTAGCACACAACACGTATCTAAAACTAGATAGACCTTGTTGCGGATGTCAGAAAACTATAAAACATATATTATTGGTAAAAGAACAAGTGTTCAGGGAAAAAATTTACTCACTTGAACATAGTTCATAAGTGGGACAGTCTTGCGTACCATAAGGCAAACAACAACCTAAATTCAACAGCAAATAGCATGAAAAAAAAAAGTGGTTGAACAAAGAAAAAACGTACAAGAAGATAACTTATCACAAAGCACCAGATAAACTGGAGATAAAGCAGTGAACAGCATACCTTGCTGAAATACCCAGCCAGCAAGGCACTGTGAGGTCGGTTTGGTTCCAAGAAAGAGAAGAGTAAGTTCATAAGCTGCAACAGCAGAAAAAGAAACAAAGTTTAGAAGAGATGAAGTTCACTACCACATTAACTTCCAGAATTATATCACAGAGGAAGGGAATACCGAAACCTACCTCCTCTTCCTCCACTAAAGTCTTAAGAATAACATCAATTTCACATGTAAATATCTCACAGGCGATGAAGGGAAACCTTAAAAATAATAAAGAAAGTAAGTTATCAGAGGCAAATTACAATGCGCAAATCAAAACAAATCTTATTCTTTTATAAGTCAAATTGGCACACTTGAAGGCTCGTTTGCTTTCAGCATCCTCAGGAGCTTCTTCAATAATGTAACGCAATAACTGTTCTACCTGGGCTCTATCCCGTAGACTGCAAAAAATATATATATATGATGATCATCCACCACAATCAACTAAAAGGTACACAGAAAAAGAAGAGGCACTATTCATAAAGGAGTACGAATGGAGTTCAGGTGAAACAGGGGAAAAAATTACAAATTGATGAGACGACTGTTTAAAGCTTTGCATTCTTGGATTATTTCTTCCTCGTCCAAAAGCTCTTCTAATGTGAAATTTTCCTTGTCTAATACTGACTCCACCTGCAAAAGCAATAACAGATCAGAATAAATAAACCTTAAAGCAAGCAACCAGTGGCAAGTATTATTGCATTTTACTGGTTTTAAAAATCTAAAAAGGTTTACTTCTGAGAATAAAATCACTCAAATTTGCAATTCAATGTCATTAATAAACTTGTAACCCAGTTCAATAGACCATGGAATTAGCATAATTGAGAAAGTAGAAGCCAACTCATTTGCAGTGCTGCTTCCAATTCAAAATTCAAACCTGAATAGCAATATAAGATTCAAACTATATTCCATAACATGTCCTCCATTTCAGAAACACGAAGAGCGAAGGTAAAAAAAAACAGCATTCATGTCAGTAAAAAGTATCTTCAATTGCACGAGCAGAGGGAACCCTTTCAGTAACAATTGAACAGTGAACATCAAAATTTTAAAAATACAAGTATGAAACAGCCATAAATTCCCCGCAATTCTCCAGCTACTAGAAGTACATTCATTAATAAAAAAAAGCAAACTGAGGAAGAGAAACAAATCACAGTAACCAAAAGCACTTCATCCTAAGCCGATGACTTCTAAGTAAAACATAGCAAGCTCAAAATAGCAATCAAACAATAAAAAGAAGTTAATAGTTGAACGTAGAATTGAAATATTCACAAGCTCAAAAAAATCCAATAACAGGAAAAAAAACCAATAACAAACAAGAGAGGCAAAACAAAACAGCACATAGTCCAGCACAAACATTCAAAATCAAGAAATGAAAGTAAAAAAAGGAGGAGGAAAATTAGAGCCATGAATTCTCACTCACAGGAGAAGAGGCAGAAAGAGAAGTAAGCTTCCAAAACATCTTAAGATAGGAAGCAGAGATTAAGCAAAACTAGAAGCAGAAGCTGTTTAGATCTGTAAACCCTAAAGGGCTGAGCAGAAATCTAGGTCTTGTTGAAAAATATAAATACAGATAGATAGATTGAGCTCGAGATTCGAGAAATAGCTGGCGAGAGAGTTTAAGTTTGAAACCCTAAATTGAAAGGATAGAGTAGAGAGATCGAAAAGGAGAGAGACCGTGAAGATCGAGAGTGGAGAAGAAGCAAAAAGGTCAAAAACAATAAAAATCACAGAGAGCAGCTGCGAACAACAAAAGGTGAAAGAGTTGGAGAGGCGGAAAAGTACAAAAGATGTACTCCGAAATTCACAATACCAAATTCTAATCATGATGTATGTATGTATGTATGTATGTATGTATGTATGTGTAATCGTGTATGTCAATGTTGTGCGTGCATGGAATGGAATTTGACAATAAAATTTTGCCAAATGCATATTTTCGACCTGTACTTTTTCAAAAAAATTTTATGGCTCATTATACTTTATGGGATCCTATAAGATATCTTCATTTATTTTTTTCATATTTAATAGGTATCTCGCTGAAAGTGGTGCATGAGTTTCCACGCGAGTGTGAAGGGAGTGAAAACTTGTTTAATTGCCATGTTGTTACCTTTTTTCATTTCTCCTCGATAACCGACTGTAATGCTGAAGGAGGTGATGGAACAAAAGGATTTCAGAAGTCCCAGCTTGATGACTGAGGTGGTGGAAGCAGCGGCGATGGCGGAAGAGGAGGGGGTAGTGGAGAGAAGATGTTATCTATCCATGTGTCGGCGTAGGACTCATCGGTGGAGGAGGAGGTGAAGGCGTGCAAGGTAAAAGTTGTGGTGATGGTAAAACAGGTGTATCTCTTTCTTGCTTTGTACCTTGAAACCATTTCTTCTCTTTCTAATCTTGAATAACAATAATCTATTTTTCTTATTTTCTTGATTTTCTGGTTTACCTTTCTTTTTCTAGTAGCTCGAGTTATGCTCTTCTTTGATTTTGTGTTCTAAAGGTAATTAAATGAAATTAAAATTCTTTTAGAAAGCAAAAGAATGTTTGTTTTTTTCTTTCTCCCAATTTGATGGTTTTGGAAGCAGAAGAGGAAGACGGAAGAGGAGGAAGGAGGAGATGACAGCGGTGGTGGTGGTGGAGGAGGAGTAGGTTTAGTCACTTAGTGAGTAGATTGATAGAGAAAGAAAGAGGGAGGGACAATGCCCATAAGAATATTTTTGGCCAAAATGCATAGTTTGGACCATCTAATTTGATGTGGCGTATGATGTGTTTCTTCTCTCTTTGACATGTTATTACATTTTTATCAAGTAAGAGAATTTGAGTTGCACGCACTTCATTTGCTAGGCATAAGTACTTATTAAATACGAAAAAAATAAATAGAGGTACCTTATAGGACTCCCGCAAAGTATAAGGACCCACAAGGTTTTTTTGAAAAAGTATAGGGTTAAAAATATGCATTTGGCCAATAAAATGTTGATTTTTAATTTTGGATTTTTTTAAATGAAGTTTGTTGGGTATAAATAAGATCTAAATAATTTATAAATAAAATTTATCTATTTTTTAATATAATATATTACTATTTCATTAATTATTTCAAATTAACATGAATAATATTGAAAGG
This sequence comes from Jatropha curcas, assembly GCF_014843425.1. The sequence goes on along the minus strand of NW_023590921.1, from coordinate 114,620 downwards.
ATTGAACCTCTCCTTAGAGATTACACATAGAACAGATAACCAAAACAGTACAATATTGTTTGTTAATCTAATAAGAAATTTTAATGAAAAATCCAAAAATGAACATGAGAGGCAAACGGTTTAAACATTTTGTACATTTTCTAATTATTCATGAACTAGTTACTTATGGGCGTAATGCATCAATTTATCCTTTAAATTTACGCGATTTGCCTTATGACACCCTTAAATGACGGAAAATTTATCATGGCCATACACTTTCATGGTTCAATAATAATTGTGTTCCTCACTTAAATGAAATAATTTTGCAAAAGTTCAATCATGACCCTATATTTTTATATTTTATTTTTGAGAGGAACATAGTTATTATTGAAATGTGATCGTGTATAGTCGTGATGGGTCTCCACAAGCTAAATTTGAGGATACCACAAGATAAATCGCGTAAATTTCAGAGGCAAATTTATGCATTTAGTCGTTACTTATGATAAACATAAAGAATTTGAATCATTAAATGTAATGGAATGACGTGTTACTCTAAAATATGAAGATCACCATGTATTTAACAAATTTTCCATAAATCACACACTGATCCAAAGAAAAAATAAACCAAACATATTATATAAAATGGAGAGATCACAATATAAAATGAAGACAAACATCTAAGAATCAAACACTAAAAATAATAGAATAATAAAATTATGAACTAAATCAATATGTATCAAATAGTCATAAATCTAGGGCTCCCTTTGTTTCTATGAAATAACTTGTAAAAAAATATTTTTCACAAATTTCTGTTGTTTGGGGCGCTTGGAAAAATAACTCAACGGAAAATATTTTCCTGGCGAAAGGAAAATTAAGTCATTTTTTAAAGAAAACTTACTTTCTATTTTCGAGAGAGTAAAACATTTTTCGAATATTGACAAATCTTATAAATTCATATTTTTTTAATTTATTAATTATCATAGTCATTACCATCAGTCACTATTTACCACCGATCACCACCACCGGCCATCGACTGCTTTCATAATTTATATATTTTTTGTATTTTTTTTTATATTTAACAATAAAATTTTTTCTATTTTTCAAAGAGATTTAAAACATTTTTTCAGATATTGAAAATTCTTATAAAATATTTCCATATTTTTTTCATGAATTTATTAATATCATAGAGTCAATATTACCAATCAAACACTATTTACCACCGATCAGCAACCACCTGGCCATCGACTCGCTGTTCATAATTTATATATATTTTTTGTAATTTTTTTTTATATGATTTAACAAAATAAAATTTTTGAAAATTAAATATAAAGGTTTCTATTATTCACTCTAAGTATTTTTAATGATTTTAATGAGAATAAAAACTTTAAGTATTTTTTATCTAATTTTCAATATTACAATCAGAACAACGGAAATATATGCATTTGATTATTATTATTAATATTTTTTATGATTTTATGAGATAAAAACTTTAATATTTTTTACTAATTTTCAATATTACAATCAAACAACGGAAAATAAATCATTTGAAAAATATTATTTAAGAAAAATATTTTTCATAGTAAGTTATTTTACGGAAACAAATATAGCCCAGAATTTATTTTAAAAAATATAAAAAAATTGCAAAAAGAAGAGAAAAATGAATGAGAAAAAAAATTTAATGGAAAAAAAAGAAGAAGAAGAAGAAGAAAAAAAAGAGAGCAGTTAGGGTTAAATAACTAATAAACAACAAATGCATAATTCATCGTATACTGTTGGTGAAAAAATTTGTGACATCTTTAATTTTTAATTTAATTCATTAAACACATCAATTTATAAAATTGTACATATTAAATACTTCAATTTACAAAATTTTTCTATTAAATGCTTCAAGTTGTAAAATTAAATTGGTTAAATACTAGTTCAATAATCGAAAATGTGAAATTATTATTATTATAAGCTTGAGAATGGTGTATCTGCACTGAGCAAAGGCAGCAGAATTGAACCATAGATGCTAAAATAAATAGTATAAAATTATTATATATAAAAAATCATATAATTTTGTTTTATGATAATTTTTTAGTTTAATATGTTTTGGTGGTCTACTTTTTTGAAATATTTTATTTATATAAAACTAATTATACCAATTAATTATTCAAATTTAAATTAAATGAATTGGTTTCAACTCTTAATTAAGTGTTTAAGTAAGGGGTAAGTTCAAGACCTATAACTAATATCATTCAGTATTTCAGCCGTTATTACTAAATATAATAATTTTAAATTTGAAACAATGAATGAAATAATTTAATAAAAAATTAAATAATATTATAATTTTAAATGTCCATTAAATTTTCTAGAATCATCAAGAGTTTCAGTTTAAAATTAAATACATTATCCTTATAAAATTTACTCCTTAGGAGTCTAAGTTGTATTTATATGTAAAGAGTTTATTTAATCTGATTGGAATTGAAGCTTAATAATTTAAAATTTTAATTTTATTATCTACATTATTAGAATAGATCACAAATCATCAATAATTTTATTACGAAAAATTATTATTTATTTAAAATGATTTTCTATCTATATATTAATTTTTAATTTTTTTTACTCAATCCTTTTGTTTTATGATTGGATTAATTAAAATATTTTATTTTTTTCATAAGTATTTGATAAGGAAAAGTGAAAAGTCTATGTAGATAATAAAATATTTTTTTCAAGTCACCATCTTTAATTTTCTAAATTTTGAAAAGTCTATGTAGACTATAAAACATATATACTACATAACTTATAAATTATGAATAAGTTTAAAACTAAAAGTATAATATACAGTAAAAAATTAACTCACATAATGCGCAGTTTTTTACCTAATCAATATATATATATATATAACCAATATTTTTTTCCTAAGAAGTTGACGTGTGGTATATATCATATAAGATTCTTAAATTTTGACAGTGCCACATAGAATTTAATTATTAGTTATAGTGTTATATAAATATTGATATTAATTATGGTAGGTTATATTATTATACATATAAGATTCGTTAAATTTTGACAGTGCCTGACAGTAGAATTTAATTGGTTATAAGTGTTTTATAATAAATATTTAGAATTGAAGTTATTTATTCAAATGTTATCATAAATTAATTATTATTAGTAATATAGAATATATGATTAGTGAATAGTTGTAACTTATCTTTCCTCATTAAATTACATGGCTATTGAAATTTTTCATTCAATTATCATATTAAATACTCGTTATTAAATTATGACTTTAAAGTTTATTATATAACACATTTATATCATCTATTTGTGAAAGTAAAAAATCATAAAATAAGTTTCAGCGGTTTGAATATCATATTAATATATAATTGTTAAATAATTTTTAAATTAATATTGATTATATATATGATATTGAATATCAGTAATTATTGATTTATATATCAATATTTTATTGATTATAATGGAAATTGTTATATTAGTGAAAAAATTGAAGATAAAAAATTAACCGGTGAAAATATTTATTTAATAAATAAAAACAATGAAATATTCCAAAAAGTTTGCAAAATATTACATTTGTCCTAAGAATTTGTAAATATACAGTGTTCTTCCTATTAGTATATTAATGAAAATAGTGCACATTATTCTCTATGAACTATAAAATAAACAAAGAGAATATCCTTGAGGTTTAGTGAGATCAAACATATTTTTTTTTTTATTTAATTTCAATACATTTTAAATAATTCATTATTAAAAAATCTATTTTCTCGTTTTCCAACATTGATTTCCTTTTTTCTTCTAATTGTCTATATACTCACAAATTAGGAAAAGTTTTGATAATCATAAGAGAAACACGCGTGGTGTTATTGAAATTAAATAATTAAGAAATGGGATATGCACGCCATAGATCTTGAATTTTTATTATCCAATTTTATTATATTTAATTTTATTATTTTTAATGATCATCTAAGAAAATTCATTAATGTCAAAAATAAATTAAAGTCAATGATTTTTGAATATAATATTTCACTTTTCTTTAAATTTTATATAGATATTCCAATTTTTTATAATAATTTTGTCTAATGTTTTTGAAATTTTGAAAAATATTGCTTCTTTAAATTATAAACAATTTGTTCAACAAAATTAATATTAAGGATGAAATTAAAAATATTTAATTATAATATTGTTTTTTTCTTAACTTAAATTCAGATATTTTTAAAATATTAATTGAGAGAGTATCTCTAGATGAGTTGATAGTGAAATATAATATAGTTTAATCTGGTTAAATTATATATTTTAAAATATTATTAGAGAGTATCTCTAATATTATAAATAAATATATTTACTGTAAATAGAACAAGCATTATGCTAGTTTTATATATAAAAGGAAAAAATCTAAAAATTGTTGTTACTACTATAAAGATATACAAATAGTTATAAAAATTCATAACTTTAAAGACACCGTAGGCCGCTCAAGTTTAAAATACCATTAAAATTTTTGCAACAACTAAAAGGTTGAATTTACAACATATGCAAAACCAAAACAACATGTGCAATAATCTATAGCTATACCAACCATCCAAAACCATTTCTTAATGAGAAATGATGAAAGAGGCTAGCAAGCAAAGATCTCATCAAGAAGTTCCAAAAACTCGAGATAATTCAGATTATATCTAAGGTAAAAATTGTGCAATCACTTCAACTCATTTCTTGGATATTATGGCAACAAAATGATTTTCATCTCTATTTATGTGGTGAAATTCCATCTGCTTCAAATAAGATACTATTATATCAAATTTATTAAAATGTTCACACCAACGCTAATGATGGTTTTGCTTTCGAATCACTCAAGAAACTGCATTTTTTGAGTCAGACTTAATAAATCAGAGGTGAATTCTCGTAAAGCGACGAACAAAATAATTTTGCAGCATAAAAAATTACAAGAAGCTCCACTTTATCTGAATCTAAAATACTGACTTTGTAAAAAATACAAACAATTAGTCCTAACTCGTTTATAAGGTTGAATATTTATAATTCAAACTGTAAACTACTCTTCAAATAAATTTTGTGTATAAACAAATGCAAGAAAGTTATGACTTTAAAGTTTAAGGTCGAATATAATTAACATAATTAATTTATTCAACATATGTAATATAACAATAAAAATATTGAAAAAATAATTTGTTCATTAATATTTGTATTTTTAAGATTATAAACCAAACTGAAGCCTTCGTTTTCAAAATTTACAAAAAAAAAAAAAAAAAAAACTGGAAGCCTTCGTTTTTCAAAAAATTTCACAAGAAAAAAAAAAAAAGAAAATCACTCAGTATAATTTTGAAAAACTGATAGTTTAATTTTGATTTATATCTATTTTAAATTTAGGTTTCGGACATTCAGAGTAAGTTTTATTGAATGCAAAAAAAAAAAAAAAAAAAATCACCAGTTTTTGAAAACCATAGTTTAATTTGATTTATATCTATTTAATTTAGTTCGGACAATTCAGGTAGTTTATGAATGCTCTTAAGGCCATGTTTAGTATAAAACAGAGAATCAAATAGAAAATGAAATATGAAATATAATTAGAATAGAAAGAGAAATAAATTTCTTAATTAATGTATTTAGTTGACAATGCTAATCACTTCATTTTTATTTTTTCTAAAAATAATTAAAAAAATCTTGCCTCAGTTTTCTAGGAAATTTTTAAATAATTAATGTATTATTTTAAATTAATATTTTTTTTTAATGCATTGAGAAAAAAAATTTTACACCATAATATTATTATTTTTATTTTATATTTATCTCTTTAGTTAAATCCAGAATAATATTCAAATAAAAAAAAGATGCATAGAAATGTCTTATTATTATTATTTTAATTTATCAAATTTTTATGACTTACGAAAAAAAAATACCATAAACAGGTAAAAATGTTGCGGTGACAGCAACAAAAAATAAAAGGTAATAATTCAAATAAAATGTGTGTGCAATAATGATGGTGGTGCGTTACCATGTCCATACGTGTTACCATTGTCATGGAGATTGGGTCCCACATGAGATACTCACTGTTTACTTTTCTTTATCAATTCAAAAGAAAAGGGTTTCTCTGTGACACAAGGGTTCTTTCAACTTGCAAATTTGACATGCAGATGGGATTAGGAAAAGAAGAGAAGAGAGTCAAGAGCGAGCCCTGAGTCAACGCAATCTACGACGTGTAACTTGATGGAACTAGTGGTGTTTCGGCGGTGATGAAAGTGTCGTGACTCTAGTTTAAGTGAATTGGAAAAATACTATTCACCCGATAATACCCTTCACATATTGTGGTTCTCACGTGCTTTCTGTCTGGGCGGACTTTTGAATTAGGAGAGGAGGGAACAGTGGGCAGTCGCTCCGTTCAGAGACTGTTTATCAGCATTTACAATTTTTAGTTTTAAAAACTAAAATATTCGTTTTTTGAAAATGAACTAAAATAAGTAAAATTTAAGTTTTGGATTAATTTTTTATTTTGACACACTAGAATAATAAAATATTTCAATTTAATACTATGTGAGCAAGGGCATTCGCTGTCAGCTGAACGTGAACCCACCTCAATTCGATTTCATGCATTATACAAAATTTATTTGTGATTTTTTATTTACAGAAATCCCGTAAATTCACTATTATACTTTTCACAGAAAAATTTTAAGCTATTTAGCACTTCAGTTATAAAATTATATTTATTAAATATTTTATTTTACTTATTAAATACTTTAACTTATAAAATTAAATCGATTAAAATTCAGTTTTATAAACATATTATATTTATTAATATTTTTAATTTTTTACTTCTATACTAATTAAATACTTTTAAACTATACAAATTAAATCGAGTTAAATTTTTTATTAAAATAAAATTATATTTATTAAATATTTTATTTTACTTATTAAATACTTTAACTTATAAAATTAAATCGATTAAATATTTATTAAAAAATAAAAAATATAAACATTATTGTTCTGAAAGTTATATAAATCACATAGGAAACCAATATTTTGCTCATAAAAATCAAAAACGTTACAATTTACGTTTTAGTGTAACGAGGTGTGAAATTATTATAAAAAAGTGAAGAAGATCGATTTAATAGTTTAAGGTGTCACCAAATTTTTTTGATCAAAATTCAGGAGTTAAATGATGTATTTATCTATTATTTATTTATTTGAGATTTAACTAGTGAAAAAATATTATGGATTCAACAACATGAATTCTATTTACTCACTAAATGGATAAAATTTAATGTGGTTAAGAGGTCTTAAACTCAATATTTCTTACTTTTTATACTTATACGAGGAAATCAATCCACCATATTTAGTTGGCAAATATTATTTATGATTCGATACTTCCATCTTGAATTTGATATTTTGTTTTTTATTCAAAATTTTCTGCGCACGTGGAAGTATTTGAACGAGGAAAAAAAATTGTCAAAATGGTTTTATTTCTTAGCAATAGATTTTTTTTTTTTTTTTTTTTTTTTTTTTTTTTTTTTTTGAAGAATATTTTTTTTTTTTTTTTTTTTTTTTGAGAAAATTCTTAGGAATAGACAGTTGAGTCGTTAATTAATCTGGGGGGTTTATGTCTTCATCATGCCACATACAATCTATAAATAAATACAAACATAGAGCGGTCACGATTACGTATAAATCATTTGAAAATTCATTAGACTAGAGCTCCGTCCACGTAGACAGTAGACTAATGCCCTCTCTGGACTCCCAATTTAAAAAAGTCTTACTTGATTGGTATTTTTTCAAAAAAATTGAATTTTCTCATTGTAAGCCTCCATTCTATTTTTCTATATACATAAAATCTCGTCTCAAATGATGGAAATTTTATATTTTTATAAAAAATAAGATAATTTATTATCACAATTATGCTACTTTACTGTGAAACTTTTATCATCACTGTATATGATAATTTAACTTTTCTAGTATTTTATTTTTTTGAAGAGTAATTATAAAAAAATTGAATTTTGGTGACCAAATGTCGCGTTTAAGAAATGTGTTATTTTTTAGAGTTTTCCTCAAAAAATAAAAAATAAAAAAGCCATGAATTAATTTATATCCTTTATACAGCGATGGACATATTTGTATTAAACAGATTGAATTGAATTAGTTAGATTCGATTTTTAACAATAAAGTTTGTTTTTAGGAAAAAAAAAAGAAAAATCAGAACTTTTTTAGTAGAATATATAAATGGTCACTTAATTTACACTTAATTTTATTTAGGTCATATGATTTCAATTTATCATTTTTTAGTTACTCGATTTTAATTTTAGTTTCAACATAATGTCACTTTTTTTTATAATATATAATAACATTTTTTTGTCACAATTATGCTGCTTTTATAGAAAATTTTTATTATCATCCAAATACAATAATTCAACTTTCTTAATTCATATATTATATAATAACATTTTTTTATTCTATTCCATTTCTAATTTTTTTCCAAAAATAAATGCATAGCGTTGGAACCATATTGGAAAGGAGACCAAAATCATATATATATAGCAAGTATTTTTTCCCTAGAAAGTTGACATGTGGCATATATACTTGGCATTTTAATTTGACATATGATATACTTTTCCGATTAGGCTTCCACATGGCTTGATTTGGTTTGGATTTATTTTGAACTAAGTAAATTGGAGTAATAGTTAATTATTATTAAATAATAAATTATATTGCTTACTACAATTATAAGTTGAGATTCTTTTTTGAAATTCAGATGAGCGCTTATTAACTTTATTGTCCTCTATTCCTTTCTTTTAGTTAAAATTTAATAGCTATTGACTTTTTGAGATTTTCTACATGTTCGCGGATTAACCACATTTCTTTCTTGATAATCTCGGCTTCTTCAAGGAGTTGGGTCCAACTTTTAAATCTTTCGTTCCTTCCGTTTTTAGCTTGTGAAGGATTTGATTATTAAACCATTCATTTTTACTTATTAAACATGAGATAGAACACAACAAAATTAAAGAATTAAAAGTTCTAAAAGAATTAAAAAAAAAAAACTTTAGTTTGGCATATCAAGCATATGAGGCCTTTTATTTTTTTTTTATAGCTTTAATATGTTAATTTAACAATAAACAAAATAAAAATCAAATTGAGGTAAATCATAGCAAATAGACTAAAATTTGAACTGAAAACCAAATATTTTTTTCATTTAATTTAAGCATACAAAATTTTTAATTAGGCATATCATTATATCAAATTTATATAAAGTTGATGAAAAGACAAAAACAAAAAGATAATTATCTCATTAATTAACAATAAAAAGTGAAAAATTCAAATTAAATGATAAAATATAGTCATAAAAAACTAAAAATAAAGAGGTGAGCAACGGATAAATTATGTTTACTAATTCATAGACAAATTCAAGAGCAGCAATAGGAATATATATAACAAATTCCAAGAGCAGCAATTAGATATATATATCATATATATATATATATATAGTAGACAAGAAAGTAGTAGACAAAGAAATGTATATATATATCAAAATTATAGTGTTATACTAAATAGAAAATGCCAAAGTAAAAGTATTAAATGTAGGAATCTCCAACTTTATATTTGATAAAGTTCAAAAATCAAAGTTTGCAACTCCATTGTTCATTTAGACTTAGAAATGATAAATTTAATCTCATCGGTCACTGAATTCTCCAACTTCATTAGAAGGAATAAGATTTTAGAAAATGAATAGGGAGTTCATTTATACTTCTGTTTCATTTGTTTTCGTAAAATAACTTGCTAAAAAATATTTTCCAAATGACTTATTTTCCGTTGTTTGGTTGTAATATTGAGAATTAGTTAAAAATATTAATTTTATCTCATAAATCATAATAAAAAATATAATAAATTAATAGAAATTTAATTATAAAATTTATTGTTAAATATGAAGAATAATGCAAAAATATATAAATATAATATATAAATATGAAAACGTCGCCAAATTGATGGCTAGCTAGTTGTGGTGGTCAGGTGGTAAATGAATGAAGACTAAAAGTAGTATAAGATGATAAACGATGACATATAAATAAAAAAAAATTAAAAAAGAAATATAGACTATAAATATAAAGATGTATTATTATTAATGTACCAGAGGAAAAAAAAATATATTCTCTCTCGAAAAAAAATGGGAAAAGTAATTTTTTTCCAATTAAAAAAAAATGAAAACTTAATTTCTACTTATTGACTAGGAAAAAAATATTTTACCGATGAAACTGTATTTTTACTAGAAACAGACCCAAAATAAATAAAAAAATTGTGAGAAAAAATAATTTTAAATTGCAAAGATTAAAAATTTACAAAGAAAAAAACGGAAGACCTATTAAAAATAGAAAATGATATAAAAATCTAAGCACGCAAAAATTCAAACAGAAAACAAAATTTTATAATTAGATATATGAAAGAAACTTAATTAGAATTCTAATGTTTATTCATATAGAAATGAAAAATACAAATTAGAAATTATCCTAAAATAAAAAAAGAAAAAGAGATAGAAAATAGGCAGTTGTCAGCCCTTAAAAATTTTAAATATATTCAAAAAAAAAACTGTAATTTAATTATAAGATAATAGATTATAATAAAAAATTAATATTTACAAATTAAATTCAAATCAAAAATAAATAAAAAATAAAAAATTTTATAAAAAAAATAAAAAAAAGGAAAAAATGATTAAAAAAGGATATATAAAAAAAAATTTCAAAGAGAAAAAATTTGAAAAAAAAAAAACAAATAAAAAAAAAGAAAAATATTTGAAAGCACCAGAAGTGTCAAAACTCAGCTTTTTGCGTCAAAATTTATAAATATATACTATATATATATATATAGATATAGTTTACTACAAATAGAGAAAAAAACTAATAAAATTATTAAAAAAAAAAAAACAACAGAAAGATAAAAAAAAGAGTTTTCAAAATTTAATGGAATAAAATTAAATATCAAATGTAATCTACTTAAAAATAATATAAAATATATAAAAAAAAAAAATAATTCTCTATAAAATAAAAAAATCAAAATATTCAAAATTACGACAAATAAAATATTTTTAGTATTGTTCAACGTCAAACACTTTCTAATATTTCTAAAATTGAACTCACAACAAGCTTTGAAGGCTTTGAAGAACCATAATTTTATATAATATAATTTACTAATGAAAAACTATAAATTATTAAAAAAAAACAAGAAAGTAAAAAAGTTTTCAAAAATTTTAATGATATTAATTCAAGTTCTCTATAAATTATATTAAAAAAATAATTCTCTTAAAATAAAAAAAATCAATTTCAAATTCGCAATTATTTTAGTATTGTGTCACGTCAACACTCTAATATTCTAAAATTGTACTACACAAGCTTTGAAGGTTGAGCTTTTATATATATATAGATATATATAGATAAATAGATATTGATGTACCATAATGTTCAAGATTGTGCTTAAACAAAAGATGAAAACTTGTATCCTCTCGTATTATTTCTCACTCTATCTCTCTGCACTTGCATATATAACTTTATAATATTGATCTAAAAATTTATTTTGCGATATGGTTTTTTACTACTATATTCATCCACAATCTAATTAGACCATAAAGAAAGATTCTTTTTTTGATCTTTTCCGTGAATCCGCTAAAATTGTAATGCCACTTCCTTCTCATTGTGTTTTGTGGATGGGCGTCTTCCTTTCAGGTGGTGGGTGTAGCTCATGGTGGGTAATTGAGGCCATCAAGCTCAGAGACAGAACAACGTCTCCACTAATCTCCAAAGCTTCTCCAAATTCCCATAGACAACAACAGTATTAACGTCGTTCCTCAAGCTATCGTTGCCAATACACCATTATTATCAATCTAATTAGCTCCATTAATAGATGAGTCGATTCTCCATTGGCAAATTGCATCCTTTTCTACCACCTCGATCGGCACGGACTTTGATCAAAGAAATAAGAAAATGGAAAATTTAATCGATTGAGGAATTCCAATGTGATGGTGTAAGAGTTTTTCTTAGAAGAGAGAGCCTATGGAGCTAATTAAGCGAGTAATGTTTTCTTTAATGGGTTAGAGAAATGGCTATGGGAGAATGAGAGTTGGAAATTAAGAAAGATAAAGGTACATCAGGTGTAAATTTTGGAAGCTGATATTGAGAGTCAAGAGTGATGATGAGGAAGAGAAAGCTGAAAAAGGAACCAGGTTATTGTTATGTTGAATTTAATGGGAGAGTTCACCTATTCCTCGCCGGAGATAGAAAGCATCCTTAACTTGAGGAGTTTGAAGGAACTTGATGGGTGTAAACGGTAGGAGTGTGCATAGTGAGAAGTTCGCGAATTAATTACCAAACTTAGCTAACTCCTAACTAGCTTTTATATGTTAAATATTTATTTTTTGATATTCAAAATTATTACGAAAGTGAGAATGATGAGCCAAATATCTACTGTTAGTGTATTTCGGTACACTTACCTATATTTCTTGAATTCGACAATCTATGTCAATAAGGTAACAACTGCTTTTCAGAATAATTATATATATATATATATAATTTGATACAGCCAGTAATCTCCCTCTTGCTAATGATTGGTTTCAATTATATACTGATACCCATTATATATTTCAAAATCTCTATTTATATATTTATTTTATTATCTATTTGATAATAGAAACATATCAATACTCAAGTATTAATTGAAATATATTCAAATAAAATTAAAATTTAATTCATAATTACAAGTTCTTTTATATGTAAATTACTACTTTAAATATATAACTAAATAATTTTATAATCTTCAAAAAAAAAAAACTAAATAATTTTATAAATAAAAGTTATTTTCAAGTATTAGATTAAAAATTTTTAAAAATTCAGTTACTAATTAATTAATTAGTTAATTCTATTTAAACTTAAAGAATAAATAGGATACATACAAAAAATTAACACTTCATATTTCATCATTAATAATATATATTAATTAAATTATATAAACAACGTAAAATATATATATATAAACGAATCTTTTTAATATATATGGAATACAATTTATAACTATAAATTATAAACTATAAAATATTATGTACAACAATAATGAAATTTGTGGAAAAATGAATATTTTAATAATATTATACAATTTAAATTTTAAAATTTAAATAATAAAAAATATATAATAATAAAGTAATTAACCCGCGCCGCGCTTTACCTAGGTTTTCTTATAATACAGAAGTGGTGGGTTGGAGGGAGTACTTAATAAGAGAGCAAGAGAGATTTTCAATGATCTTTTGCCTCAATAATTAAATCTTAGTAAAGTGAAAAAATAAAATAAAAAACCGATGTCCTAACCTAAAACGTAAAGTGCTCGCCAAATGAAAAAAAGTTTTACAGAAGGCTTGCACGCGCACTACGCAGCCAATAAAACAGCGAGTAGCAGTAACTCTCTGTGAAATCCAAACAAGCAGTTGACCCTTCTGCAAGCTCAGGTTGACGCTTCCTTTGCTCGCATTTGCTTCTGTGTTTCTGTTCTCTTCTTCTTAATCTCTCTCTCAGGTAAAAGAGGAAGAAGAAGCAGAAGACACCTGTTTTGTAGACTCTGTAGATCCATCGAGATCCGCCGCAACGCAATCGCCCACAGAAATTTAGAGCTTTCTATTTTCGTCACATGCCAATTTCAATCTTTGTCTTACTAGTAGTAAAAAAGGTACGATTCTTTCAGATCTTCGGTTCTGTTTGTTTCCCGAGAATCAAAAATTTTTCTAGATTGTGATTTTACCTGAATGCAGTGAAATTGCATATATGTAATTATTAATTCGCGAGGAGGAGTTAATAGTAAAAAGAAAGAGAGAAGGAAATGAATTAAAGTGAGAAAAAGAGAAGGAGAGAGAGAGAGAGATGAATGTGAGCCATGCGTCAGTTCATCCTGTGGAAGATCCTCCGTCGACCGACGGTGGAAACAATAATAACAACGCTCCGAGAGTGAGGATGAAGGATGTACAAGGCATGCCTGGTACGAAAGGTGGTCTCGCTTTGCGAGTTTTTCAATTTATCTTCGCTGCTGCGGCTCTTGCTGTTATGGCCACCACCAGTGATTTCCCTTCCGTTACTGCTTTCTGGTAAACATCACTGTTCTTCATGAATTTTACTCTTTCACAGGTTTCTGTAGTAATTTGGAAGAATTTCATTAGAAATTGGGTTGGAGATTTGCTATAAATGATTTGGTTAGGAATAATGATAATAATGATTTGGTAAAGTATACTGATAAACAATCTATATCCCAGTATGATCTGGATATGAGAATAAGTGAATATCTCTTGCTGTTCTAAATAAGGATTGTATGTGGCAGTACTTTTTTAACATGTGTGGATAAGGTGTTAAGGTTATTATTAATTTTATAGGATGTTTAAGGTTCTGTTTTCCTTAGCATTTTGATTTCTTTGTGTTTAAAAGAGGGGAACAAGACATCAGCTCTCTTGTAGGTTCATTCTCTTCAAGGATTATGTGATAGACTTTTCACATTTTGATATCTCAGATGATATTCCGGCCCTGCTTCCACACCCAGCTTCACTTTGGTACTCAAGAGTTTTGAATGATACTATATAAATGAGTACTGGCGTGGTCTATTCTCTGTTTATTATGCATTTGAACCATGCCAATACTATGTACAATTGGATCTCCTACCCTAGTCTGATTTCATAACATTTTGAGAGCAAATCAAACACCTCAATGACACTAGTTCACAATGAAACTCTAGCAAAGTCTTTATGATATGCTTTACATTACTTAGTGATGGCAATGGGTGGTTTGTGCTTCAATCATTCCCTCTATTCTGAAAAAATAACCGGAAAGCCTAATTAGTTGTCTTGATGCCATGCATGCTGATGAGCAAGTTATTTTAGTCAATAAAATGGCATCCTGTGCTTTTATGTTTGTATGCTTGAATATCTTTGTATTTTGTTATAAAATCATGTTGCTGACTCTTTCGTGACATCAAAATATATCTGATGTATGTTATCCAGCTACCTCGTCGCAGCTGCTGGTTTGCAGTTTTTATGGAGCATTAGCGTAGCTATTGTCGACATTTATGCTCTCTTGGTGATGCGCTCCTTGCAGAATTATCGAATTGTCAGCTTATTCGCTGTTGGTGATGGGGTAAGACAATACTGAATACAAAAAATAGGATCTGTTATCTTGTGCATTCTGCTTACTTCAGTGGTATAATAGGCTGCTGGAATCAGTATTTTTGGTCTGGCTTGTATTTAGCAGTTATTCTAGTTAGTAGTGTAGGCACTTTGAATGCTAGATTCCACTCATGGACCCAGCACTTATTATTGGACTTTTACAGTCAAATGCGGCATTTCTTTATTATTTTGCTATCCAATCATTTCTTTTTCATTTATGATTTCCACTTTCAGAGCCAAAGATACTATTTTCATTACTTGCATTCTAACCATCAACTTTTTACCTTTTCTAAAATCACTATCTATTGTTTTGCATTGGGGAGTTGAATCTGATATATAGCAGAAAAAATCAGCAAATAGGATCTCACTAATATGCAGACTAGAATCAAGTCTAAATTGACTTGGACCAGATTATGTCTGCCTATAATTTTGTCCATGTCATGAAGAAGGCTTTGCTTAGAATTTTGTCAGATGTAAGTTCTTTTACTAGAAATAGTCATCTGGTGCTCAATTGAGATTTGAGGTACTCATTATTCTTAGATAACTGGTTGTTTTGGGCTGCGTTCTAAGCAAGAAGTCACGTATTGAGATTCATAGCCCTACATGTATCAGTGCCTTTGACCGTTAGTTGTCTAAAGTTAAGAAAAATATGATCAAGCAAAATTTTGATCTTGTTCCAGTTGTAGATGTGTCTACACCATGTTCATTCCATCTATTACTGCGAAATTAAAAAGCTGACTTGATATTGCTCAGAGATTTTCTCTATCATGTTTGTTCTTGTTGTTAACTTGAGTCCCAGAATATGAACAAATCCAACGTCTTTAGTACTGAACATGGAGGGTGATGAAAGCACCAATTTGCTTTTCTTCACTTCTATACATTTGGTAGCCGTGTGTTTATAACTTGTTAGTTTTCTCAATGGAAGTTTGTACTTCTTCTTGACATCTTGTGTTTTAATTGCGTGCCTATTGCCATGCAGATTACATCGACTCTTACATTTGCTGCGGCTTGTGCTTCTGCTGGCATCACTGTCCTTATTGATAATGATCTTGATAGCTGTTCTGATAATCACTGTGTGCAGTTTGAAACTGCTACAGCCATGGCTTTCATTAGCTGGTTCACTGCATTACCATCTTTTCTCCTGAACTTTTGGTCACTGGCATCAAGATGAGAAAAGGAAAAACAACTGTAAAATTAAAAAAAAAAAAAAAAAAGAAAAAAAAAAAAAGATTGATGACACTCTAACCCGAGCCATTTGTGACAGCACCAATACTGTTCTTGTTTGATCTCTTGTTGCACCTGTTGTGTATTACTCCAATCCTGCATCTAATCATGAGCAGGCAAACTTTGAGTGTATCTTTTTTCCATTAAATTTGAGATGTATGTTTAATATCCTGTCAAATTAAAGGTTGGCAAACGTAAATATCACAGAGTTTATTTGGTAGTACACAGTCATTGTCTAATAAACAAGAGTGAAAGAAGAAATCAGTACTCGTTTTGGTGACTTAATAATTTAAGGACGTCCAAGAAGAAAGGTTAAGATTATCATGGAAAATAGAAACGCAGTATGCCATTATGGAAGGAGATGTGTTTTTTCTCTGTCTGTCGGTTACTACCTTCCAGGCTCCAGTTTTGTTGGAGCAAGGAATAGGCTAGCCGAGTGGCTAAAAACAAAAATTATCATATATGAATGAAATAATTAATATGGATTGGGATAAATACATGGAAATTAGCCGAAGATATTGCCCTGGAGAACGATATTGTGAAAGTTGCGATGTTAAGTGATTGGCTAAATGCTTTTTGGCTGAATTGGCTCTTTATCTTATTGATGTCGTGGGAATTAAAAAAAAAAAAAAAAAAGATTGATGACACCAGCCATTTGTGACAGCAACCCAATACATGTTCTTGTTTGATCTCTTTTGCCTGTTGTGTACTCCAATCCTCAAACACGGAACTTGGTTCTCTTCCTTAATTTGTGAATGTTTTTGTAAATTAGGATTGCAACGTAAATATTCAGAGGTTTATTTGTAGTACACAGTCCATTGTCTATTACTGAAGAAATCAGTTCGTTTGTCACTTAAAATTTAGACGTCCAAAGAAGGATTTCTGAAATGAAACAGTATGCCATTTGAAGAATGTGTTTTTCTCTCTTGTCGGTTATCCTTCCAGGCTCCAGTTTTGTTGAGAAGGCACCTGGCCTGCGTGGCTAAAACAAAATTATCATATAGATGTATTATGGATGATAATACATGGAAAATTAGCCACAAAATATTGCCTGGAACGATATTTGTGAAGTTGCGTGTTAGTGATGGCTATGCTTTTTGGCTGAATGCTCATTTATCTTTGTTCTGGGTATATACATATAATAACTGGACAACTACTATCAGCGTTTGGCAGTTGAAGTTGAGTGTATTGGATTTGGTTATGGTAAGCAATTTGCGGTGTCGTTTTGATGCTTTTACTGACGTCCGTAACTCGCATATTGAATGGCATGAGTTTACACTAGCTCTTGAAGAATGGAAGGATGGGTTGTTTCTATCTAAACCAATTCCATTCTGTGAATGCTCATGTGATGCTCAAACACTTCTTGAAGGAAGGTTTAGGTGAGGGGATGCAGTCTAACTGTAGAAGATGCTTATATGTAACGTTTACGCATCTTGTTGGAAGGTTAAGGGTATGTGCATACACAAACACGGATTAGATAAATAGATTACAATTTAACCATTTATTAATCAGATTTTTAATTTATTTTTGCTTAGTAATATTACATGGAAGGGGTGTTAGAGATAATTAAATTAATAGTGATTGTTTATGAATGTAAAAATATTTTTTTTATTGTTTTTAAGTTTGATATTTATGTGAAACATCTTGCTTGATCATATATATAGTGATTGCTTTCTTTAGGATTTCATGTGCTTTGTCTTTCGATGGCTCAAGATGTAGCTAGTGTAGCTTACATCCCTTAGTTCTTTATTTTTATTTTATTTTATTTTTTTTTGTTTTTCAAAGAAAAAAAAAAACAGCGATTGAATGGCCTTTTGTCGTAATAAGCTATTGATTAAAAAATTTATCTAACACATACCATCTAAAAAAATTGTTTAACACTTGCAACGTAACTGTTCGTGAATCAGCTAACAATTGCATAAATGAATCAGCTAAATGAAATGTCGTCTTTACCCTTTTGGAATGGATCTATTGCATGGTTGGATGAAACCCAAGTTAATGCCTTTTTCTAATCCAACCAGCTGTTGGTTAGAAAAAATATATTATATATCTTAAACTTTTTGCAAATGTGTGATCCCTTAATATTTATGTCTCTCAGGACTATAAGAAGAAGGTTTGACTAGCTTAACGTACGGACATCTCGCTCGGCACGAGAGTCATACTAGGAGAAGTAACAAAGAAGAAAGGAAGTAGCTAACGCTTAGTTTGTCTTTGCTCTTCCTTTTTTATATTCTCCCAATAGGTTTCGTTACTAACGGTTATAAATTGAAACCTAAGCAACCTGTCGTGTCCATTTCTAGTCTCAGCTTCATTGATCACGTGCTCTCTTCTTATTATATATACACCTCCATCCACCCTATCATTCTTACATTTAACTACTTTCAAAAATGTCTAGGCAAGATGATGATGCTAGACTCTATAATTGTTTCAACAAGTATGAAGAGATTGTCAAACAGGTATATTTATATTTTCCTTTTTATTTATATTGTACAACTTCATACTCCTAACAATGACTTCAAGTCGAAGTTCATTGATTTTATCTATATAATTTTACTTAACCGTCAAATTTTATATATTCAATCACTGAATTATTTTCATTACCTTCATGGCAAATCATGTTTACTTTTACAATGGAGCTAACTAAGTTGGATCTTATAACAGGTGATACTGCTTGATGAGCTTACAGAATCAATGGACCCTAGGAGGAAAACTGTATTCACTTCATTGAATAATTATCTTATAATAGAACAATTTAATTAGTTGTAATACTTAAAACTTGCAATGAATGAGATTAATCTATTTGATTTGGTTGCAGAAGTGCAGAGGTAACAACAATGGTGGGAATGGGTCTGTACTTGAGCGCGAAAGCTTTGATCAAGTGATTGTGAAGACAATAACAAAATATCTTCATGATCTTAATACAAATACCATTCATCCTGATGACAAACCATCTTCTGATCGTTGATGCATATTATCTATGTATCTATATATAAAGACAATAACAAAATATGCATATTTTGTAATTTCTTCCCTGTTGGATGTCGTTAAAAGGATTAAGAGTTTGAAACTTAAAATTAACCATATTAAACACACGTTTCCCTCAAAAGAGAGAGAGAGAGAAAAAAAAAAAAAACGTTCCCTGTCTGCATAAAATGTAGAAATAATGTAATGATTTGAAAGTGACTAAACACTTTTAAAATATCATTGAAAGGAGTAATAAAACCATTTGCATAGGCCTAATGTTAGCCTCCTTTGTTGAAAAAAAAAAAAAAAAATTAAATTTTGCTCAATCCCACATCGGGGAGAAAAGCATGTGAAGGCGGTGGATTGGCTATAAAAGGAAGCCAAAGTTTAGGTTTATTTTATACTCCAAGGGATTTCAAAAAACTTGTTTTAAATCCCTAATATAAACACATTCAAGTGTTTTTGGTGTGTTTAGAAACCTAAACATTGACTTCCTTTTATAACCAATCTACCACCCTCACATGCTCTTCTCCCCGATGTGGGATTTAGTTTTGCTCAATCCCATATCGGAGAGAAGAGCATGTGAGAGTGGTGGATTGGCTATAAAAGGAAGCCAGGGTTTAAGTTTCTAAACACACCAAAAACACTTGAATGTGTTTTATATTAGGGATTTAAAGCAATTCTTTTGGAGTCCCTTGGAGTATAAAATATTTGGGTGTTTTGAGGGTGTCAGGTAGAAAAATATTTTGTAATTGTGGTTGTAACAATTTGCCGCATAGTGAATATTTTTCTTGATTATCGTGTTATTTATTCTCTTTAATTTCTCAGTCATTATTTTATTTTGAAACCAATCCGAAAGGCGGAAAAATAGCGATTTTCCCAACACCTAAGCCTCGGCACTTCAACTAGCGAACTTAAATTAAAATGATATACACATAGCCGTACATCCCAAATTCATTTACATACTACATTTATTTTATGCTTAATATATAAATTCACCTTCGTACTTTTCACTAAAAACCTTATGTCACCTCAACTTTTATTTTGACCTATTAAATACTTTAATTTATTACCTCTATTCCATAACACTTATCATATTTAGAATTTCACGTCTCTTAAGAAAATTATTAAATTTGTATAAGTTAGAATAAATTATTGAGTAAATTCACTATATTACTCTTAATTTAATACTAATTCTTTAAAAAGAATCATTAAATTGAAGTCATAATTATTGGTCATAACAAAAGGTAAATATGGAAAAAAATGAGATTTATTATTTTTTAAAACCACAAATGTGACAAGTATTTTGGAACAAACTATTTTTTCAAATGTGACAAGTATTATGGAACAGAATTAGTATGAAATTGCATATATTAAATACTTTACTTGACGCATTAATACTCTAACTTGTAAATCCATTATACACTTATTGAATAGTTAAAAAAAATATAAAAATTATTACTTAAAAAGTTATATTAAACACATATCAAATCTATATCTTATACATAAAAGTAAAAATCTCTAAAAATTATTATTGCTAGTATGACAAGTTGTGAGATTATTACCAAAAGTGAACTTTAAAATATCATAAAGTCGATTTTAAAGTTTAAGATGCCACAATATTTTTCTTATTAAATTTTAAGAACTAAAATGTATTTGCCTTCATTTTATTTTAATTATATATACAAGCACCAAAAATAAAATATTTTTTTACATTATGAAAATAAATGTAAATTTTGAATTTATTGAAGGTTACATATGGAGTTTTCATTAGACTATACATATTAAAATACAAAATAAAAAAATTAGCTAGAGCAATCCGTTCTTTGGCAGCTTGGGTGAATGGTTAATCCATCCCCCTGATTTTGTTTTGCAGTTATCGTTAATGGAATGGCAGTAATATCTCCTTCAAAAAATAAAAATAAAAAGATTTAACTCAAAATATTAATTGTTTTGTAACTCCTTCATGACAGAAGGAAAAAAAATTATTAATTAATTAAACAAACATTCATATGAAATACAAATATTGTATTGGCCAAAATAATTTTAACTTTGTACAGGTGTTAAACACTTTGACAGATTCATAAAAAACTCAATAGAAATTACATTTGAAGAACATATGTTCAAACGATAAAATTCTCTTACATATATTGACATATCATAGAGCTTTATAAAATATAAAAATAAAAGACATTAATGGTAAATAAGAAAAAGAATAATCCTAAGAAAAAGAAATCTCCTCTATGACAGGCAAAATTAATTTCGCATTTAATAAAAAAAAAGTAAAATAAGAAAAGAAAGGGGAAGCAAAACAATTCCAACTTTGAATTTGAGAAGAAAAGTAGAAGGAAATAGACCAAGGAGAAGGAAATAATTTCATTCCACGGGAACTTATTTATGCCTTTAAAATTATGAATTTTAATAATATTACACACATTTTCACATTAATAATAATAAATTTTTTTGACTTGTATATACAAAATATTAATTTGATGAATAGTTGCCATAATTTTTGGTATAGTATTTTTTATAATTATCCGTAACTTAACAAATTGAACTATCCAATGGAAAAAATCTGTAAAGTACTTTACAAGGTAGAGTAAATGGTGAATTTATGCTATTCTCCAATAAAAATAATCAGAAAATTCCCAACTCTTCACTTTCTCACGAGCAGATTTTTTATCTATTCAATAATTTATATATTTAATGTCAGTAATTAAAAACACACGACAAAGACCTATTATATACTCAAATGTATGGAAGGAAAGAAATTTGCAAGAATTCTTGAAATGCAAAAACAAAAGCTTGCATTGTAGGTACAAAATACTTAAAACAGCAACAGTGCAACAATTAAAGACCTCATAAATACAAATCTTGGTGGCAAGGAAAAATCCATGCAAGTACTAGCAAATGCAATTTAAAGGGTAGTAAATAGCATTGGAGGTCAAATAAATATCCACACATTTCGATGAAATCCTGGAAAATATTTGCAGCAGAGCAGAAAAAGGCTAAACATAGAGCTCGTGACCCCTTGTTTGTCTACAACTCCTAAAACAAGGATTGAATGCTAAAAAAGAATGCGAAAAAAAGAAAAAAGAATGCAGAATCCTTTTGCTAGTTTCTGTTTAAAGTTTCAACAATAACCTGAAAAAGGCAAAGAAACTTTCACACCATATATGTACATGGATAAGGCAAAATCTGAGTGCACTAAATAAAAATTAATTAAATTAATATAATGCAAACCTGGAGCTTGGGTTTAAATATTACAAAACTTTTCCTTTTTTTTTTTACCCTGATTTTCAAGATTCTCCAACCATTTCTTTTTGCATATTCAACTCTGGGAGGTGGAGAAGTAGAGGATGGCATTAAGTGAATGAAATATCATCACACAAAAGACCAGTTTACAAAGGAGAATGCAAGACAATGAACTGTGTTCTCATCTGCAGCTAAGACCTTCCAAGCAACGGCTTGCTCATATGAGACGTGACGCCCCATTGTAGACATGCAGATTCCACCCGGTAAGTAAGCAAATCCCTGAAATTAACCATAAAATTTAATGAATTAGGACATCCAAATAACAGCATAATTCAAGTACTTTCCCTAGGATTTCTGAGAGGGACTAACTTATGGTTCAGGCTTAAACAATCAGTAGGCTTTTAGCAACCACCCGTTTCAGACACAAACTTTAATTCCGTAATAAATGTTCATGGCTCATCAAAGGTTGAATGTCAAATTTTAATTATTTCTTAATACAAAAGGCACAATATACAATCAGCCAGACTGCAGTAGCATATAACATTTCCACATTAAAATTACCTGTTGCATTAACTTTGCAAAATCTGCACATAGTGCCTTGCGTCCAGATTCATCAAATATCTTATCCAATGTGATGTCTTGTAGAGCCACTAGAGTTGTCTCGAGCATGTCTAGCCCAGCTTGATTTGCAAAGATGAAAACCGGCAACGACTACAACAACATCAGGAAAACAAAATAAGGATTAATAAAAATGTTCTAGATAAGATTATGAAGTAATTTACTCAAAAAGTCATGATAATGATTGTAGCACATATGTTTTTTAATGAACGTAAATGTACCTTCAAAGAACAACATAAAATGGCATCTTGATGTTGCCATAGATGTTTCAACACTGAATCTCCCCCAAGAGAATCTGACCTCAGCAAGTCTGCCCCTAAATAGAAACTGAAGACAAAATTCTGTCAAACCCTTATAAATTATGGAAGATGTCCAGCTTGATAGTTCAGCAAGACAGGAAAATATACAAAAAAGAAAATCTCAGTTGTCACTGAAAAATATTATAATTTCTACTACATACATGATAAAAAAGATTCAAGCAGAACTTACCTGTAACTTTGGCAGATCCAGTGAGCTAATGTAAGAGCTTCAGGGGAACCAGGGGACAACTTAGGTCCTATAGCTGGGCTCAATCCTGAAGGAGATATGGCCATGGCAACCCTCTGAACAGAAGAAATCACACTACGGACATATTGACGAGCCATGGTGGCAACATTATCCTGTAAATTGCTCTCAAAGGGGAACTGGAAGGCAATAGTCAACACTGATCGCGTAATATGAGATGATGAAGCATCTCCTGAAACATGATTTGTTGCAGGTCCCACTTCAAGGCTAGATGTAAGATCCAAGGTGCGAGAAGTATTTAATGCATCCTGTGTATCCTTCTGTAGAATGACACCAGTAAGTAGACTAGAGAAAAAAAAAAGTTAAACATAGATACAAACATACTGTATAACCCTAACTCAGGACACTTCTTCTTTCCAAGTGGTACAGCTTATGAGCTCCATCAATATAAAGAATTTTATATGGTTGCTTAAAATTGAAAGTGGAATTTTGGACTGAAAACTAAAGCCTAACCTCTTGTTTATTTCAACAATTACATCAACTTAACAAGGAACAACCATGGAACAAGCATATGCAACGTAAGAAGGAAAAAAGAAAGATTCATCAATCTGACTTAACTGTTTTTGAATCTAAAGGAATGATGCGGAAACCAGAAGGTAATAGTGGAGCATCATCAGGAAACATTTCATCAATTGGAGCAAAAACAAGTTCTGAACAGGCACCAACAGCATTCTCATCAATACCACTGCATATCTGTCCAAAAGAATGAAAATGGAAAGCAGTTAAGGCACATGCAAATGGTTACAGCAAAATCACTAGGCCTCTGAGGATGACCAAGCCAGCGCAACAAATAGTACCTCAAGAATTCCCCATAAATCAGTTCTGGTAAACTATGGAGGAAACATATTCAACAAACCCTTCATAATAGTCCAAGGGTAAAAAAATGAACCTAGATCCTTTGACCTAACTTCCTCAACAAAAAATAAACAAGTCTAACATTGAACCTGTTAAAAAACATGTGAGATGGGAATTGAGAAGCATTTGACCCCAATTGACATACAAAGTCAAGTAAACCAGGGAAATAAAACTGGCTAATGGCTACAATCACAGAAAAACAATGCCTATGACATACTACTAATAATAATACCTGTAAAAGATGAATGTCCCTTGAAACAAAAGCATCTTCTTGTGCAAGAGAATGGCCTTCCAGTCGAATTACTTCAAGTAACTAAAACAGTTTAAGCACAAGACGTGAATGTATGAAAATTGTAATGACACGACATTTACACTTATCACATTACACTAAAAAATATAATGTAACAAGAACTACATACTTCTTCATGTTCAATTGTGTGGCCAAGTGGCATAATGATTTGGCTCCCAGTGAACCTTGTGGGCCTCATTCCAGGAAATGCATATGAACCAGCTTTCAATGATGCAGCAGAATAGGCATCAACATTAAAATCAGCCCATTCGGAACGGTGCTCTCTTAGGAAGCGAACGAGAACAGCAGGAGGAACATTCTAGCATGAACGAGGGCATACAGAAATTTAATCAGTTCTGAACCCAAGGATATACTACAGTAATATCCTTTCGTTTAAGCATGCTTGATTACTTCGAGTTCCAAGTTTTCATTAGAACTGTTTATCCAAGTTCCCGGTATATTTTGCACAAAAGCAACGGAGAAATAAAGGTTTGACTTTATAGATATTTGAGACTGAAACATGATATAAAATTGTTAAGAGTAGCAGGAAAGTAAATGAAAAATAAACTGACAGAAAAAAAATAAAAAAGAGAGACACCAATTTCATTCCGAATTTTTCTTCTGAATACAAATCATAGTTTTGATATGAGTAAGATAAATACCATGTGCCAGAGAAAATTTGCAGGACAAAGAAAAGAGAGGAAAAACATTAGCCTATTTTCTTATTTAGACTTCCTAGAAATGCAGTCGCGATAATCAGGCCACAATGAAATTCGCAACAGTAGTTTCATAACTTACTTGAAGTAACATGGAAGCTTTTGCACAGAGAATCCCTCCAAGGAATGAAAGAGAATTAGCAGGATTAGTACTAATGCCCAAGTTCTTGGTTGAATTAACAGCAATTATTACATCTTCAGCGCCATCACAACTCATCAGTGACCAGCCATCATCATTAAAACCATTGATAGCATCATTAAAGCCTCTATAGAAAATGCAACAGAACGAGAGCACTCAACATCAGTTTTGTATTCACAAAATAAAGGCTCCTGAATTGAGAAGAAATTGACAAACAAAAACATGATATACCTGCTTAACCTTTGGCTAAAAGTTCTCAAAACAGCTGGTTGCCTGCCTAAGCCATACACCACCTCACCACTGGTCTCCTGAGCTATTTGCCTTATATAACGTAATGCCTTCAAAGAAACAAATTAATTAGTACCCTCACAGGAATAGGGAAACTGGGGAGAACAGGCTGTATTGAAACTTGTCACATGCCTTAGCCAAAAATGCATGTAAAGGGGTGGAAGGAGGGAAGGAGAAAAGACAATGAAAGCTAAAACTTGACTCCATATTATGGCATACCAATAGATTAATAAAAAAAAAACGTATGCCTGGGTGGAAATTTCTACTTTTCTCAAAATAAAAACAGAGGACAAAAAAAAGTGTATACAAAAAGGAGTATATGCCTAATCTCAATACAAGTCATAATTTTCATCCTGGCAACTTAGCATGCCTATAATTGCTCAATACCTATCCTTTAACCATGAATACTAAAAAACAGAAAAAAAAATTGATTAGGAAGGGTTAGATACTCATTGGGTTTGCTATGTAGACTTAAAACCATAAGATTCACATGGAATTTGTTTGAAGAAGGTGGAATACCACAAATCACGCATGCTCTCTTTCTTAAGGAACCAAACCTCAAAAATTAAGCCAATATGATGTCCAGCAAGCTAAATCAACTCACCGCAATTGTGATTTTCTGTGCCACTACTTTTGATGATTCATAAAGAGGCCTCAACACCTCAGGAACGCTCCAAGCCTGAAAGTAATGTGAAGTAAGAAAATCAACTTTTGTTTAGACATTAATTTAGCACACCATTTTCAAAAATTATACCTCAAGATTCAGGTGATCCACTATATGGATAATTGACCCTCCACCCTCACATGGCCTTATCAAATAGCCACTGGGAAGTATTTCAGCCCTCACAAACTGAGAAGCAGCTGCTGCATTTGGACCAGCACCGGAACCAGAAAGAGATCTCTCACAGACCTTAAAATATAGACAATCTAGATAATTAGATATATAAATAATAGAAGCCGTTGATCTCCAAAATTTAAAGTTAGAGTTATCTATTCGATATACATGTCAAAAGTCAATTATGCATTTAAGAGTAAATCACAGTGTGTAAAAGACATGCATACCACAAGACTGCCATTGTCTAAGCTTGTAGTATATCTCAGAGTCCAGAAATCCCGTGCAGGAGCCAGAGTAGTTGGAGCATATATCTGAAGCAATTTTTGGATAGTTGCTTTAAAAGGAAGTAAATATGCATAAACATCAGCAGAAGTCAAGATCTCTAACCATGGGTGTTTACCTGACTGTATACTAGTTCAATAGTTCCACCATTCCCCGCAGGAAACATGGTGAAAACTTCAAGGCTCCTACAATCCCGGAACCAAGATGGGCGATCTTTAAGGATCTCTGCAATCTGTACTAACAAATGATAAGACAAATATCCAGCACAAACAGCAGAAACATCTTGAAATATTCATGACATCCATATACGTGCCTTTGTAGGTTCTAAGCTTACAAGACCGCAAGCTCGAGCTGCCACTCCACTGCAACTTTGCGAAATGGCAAAGATCCCAACCGAATCCGGACCAGGCTGTCAAAGAATGATTCTTTCAGACAAGCCTCATTATCATGAAGGGCATGTAAAAGAAAATTGATTGACAGAAAGCAAAATGAAACACAGAAGAAAGTGAAAAACCTTCATCCCAGGCATCTGGACCCAATCGACAGCAGTTCCTGTAGCCTTTGAAAGGAACTCTGCCAACGTCTCCTCTGCAATGGAGAGGAGTCTGCCAAAGAAGACAAGAAATAAAATTGATCTTAGTTACTAGCAAGCAGAGAGACACACACAGATGTCACATGTAGAGGTCAACAAGATTACCCAGCAGGGTTATTGGCATCTCTCATTGTATTCTGAGGAGTGGTAACAACAGAGTCACAACTTGCATCAGTTGCTGCTGGGGCCTGCAGAAGAATCAATTTAGGAATAATGTCCATATATATTAAAGAAAAAGTGCAGAGGAGTTAAAAAAACTAAATCCCTGGAACTTAATTAGCATACTGTTGGAGGGGATTGAAATGCCAAAACAATAACTTGAGCAAATATAGAAAGCCTATGAAAGTAAATCAGGATATAAAACAGGAGTGCACTTTAGCCTACATAAAAATATAACATAAACTAATGAAACAAATGGAATGTAAAGCTTGAGACTTTTGTGCCACATGTTAATCCATGTTTAAAAGACTAGCTATATAGAATTATTTCTAGGGCCTCACTCGAATATTCGATTCCATCCATAACAGAATCGACAAATTAAGTCATATTAAATGCACATTTCACACTTTTTAAGTCCGTGACTAAATATTCGATGAAGAAGATCAGCAAGCATGACAAGTGGACACTATAAAGATACAAACAACTTACAGTTTGCAATTGTTGCCGCATGTACCCATTCTCACATACTAGCTGGGACACCTGTTTCTGAAGGCGATCATTCTCCTCCATTAACAGTTTATTCATTGCTGTCAATTTTCTGTTCACAGTCTGGAGTCTTGAAGCTTCTTTTCTTTGCTTCTCCCGACACCTGCACAGCCAAACACTATTTTTTAGTTATTAGCTTCCAGGAAAAATCCAATTCATCTCTGAACAGATTTGGCTTAGTATCAAATTTGTTTTTTTTTTTTTTTTCATGCCAACTATAACTTCACCCAAAAAAAAAATCTAATTGAGAAAACACAACTGATAGTCAAAGTAAGCAATCTGGGATCAGAAATTATAGGCATAGCTGCATTTCATACAGCTAGTACTCTATCTAGACACAATCAGCCTCTGCTCAAGCTCACAACCTCATTCAGCGATATTTGTACTTAAATTTCTAAAGCTTGTGAAATGAAACTAATATTAGCTTAAGTTAACATTTCCCAAATAAGAGAAGAAAAAACTCTTCCTTGGAACCAAAAAAAAATTATGACCAAACTCTAATGTATTTGATATATCAAAGAGATATAATCTAGGACTTAAAAAGAGCCATCAATCAAGCACTCCAAAATTTGATTATATAATAATTCAGCAACCGAAGTGACTAGAAAAACAAAAGCAATCTATAAATTTCACTTTAAATTATATCCACTAATCTTCACCTGCGATTTTGAAACCAGACTTTGATCTGCTTGGGCTCGATATTAGCCAAAATGGGGCACTCTCTGATCAACTGTTGCCTTCGCAAGGAGCTAGGCTTAGGGCACTCAGAGTATACTCTTTCAAGCGCCTCCACTTGCTCCGCCGTGTACCGGACATACTTTCCACTATCAGTAAGGTGTTTATTTATGCTTCCACTACTGCTCTCTCTGTGCGCCACCGCCATCGCCATTTCCACCACAGGAAAAAAAATAAAAACTCCAAAATCCACCAAACTAAATAACCAAACAAAACAAACAGCTAGAAAAGGAGAGAGAAGCGGCAGTTGTTCTGGGATTTTGTTCCTCTTTTTTTATGGGGCTTATGGGTTAAGATTCTTTTTCGTTCTTAGTAAAGTCCGTTCCTTTAAAGATGTGTGTTTCTGTCTTTGTTTGTATTTGATAGAGAGAAAGAGAGATTTTTTAGCTTAACAAAGAATCTTGAGACTTTAAAAAGAAAAGGGTAAGAATTGGAGAGTAAGGTAAAAGCCAAATGAAGTTGGGTTTTGCAGAGTTAAGGCCAAAGGCTAAGATATATACAGACACAGAAAATCTGTATGTATTCTTGTTACAAAATTAAACCTTTCTTCTCTCCCCTTATTTTGTTCACCAATCTCTCAAAAACCCATCATTCCTTTTTAACCCAAAAGAAGAAAAAAAAATTCAAACCAAACAAGCTTCAAAATTTTAAAAAATCCAAACTCGAACCAAATTTTTCCTCTTCAAATTTCCCCCTCTCTCTCTCTAAAAAACAAAAAAACAGCTTCTTTTTTGCTTCTGTTTTGCGTTGATCTCAAATCTAAAGAGAACAGAAACCAGAACAAGCTAAAGCTAGCTCTCTCGGCAACAAGAGAGCCCAATTGGGTGTGGCATTAGAAAGAAGAAGCTTGAGGATAGTCAAGAAGAGGAGAAATGGGGAGAGAGAGAGCAACCCTAATTACCATGACTTCTCGAAACAGTCTATAGAGAGAAAATGGAGAAAGGTTTCAATAGAAATATTAAAGAGAGAGAGAGAGAGAGGTGACAGTGAGTGATCTGTCTGAGATTGAAGCAGTGTGAGGGAAAAAAAAAAAAAAGAAAGAGAGAGAGAGGAGAGAGAGAAGAGAAAGCAGTGTGAGGGAAAAAAAAAAAAAAGAAGAGAGAGAGAGAGAGAGAGAGAGCAGTTTCATCTGCACGCAAACCGACAAACTTACCAGTTTTCTTAATAATTTCGGCGCATTTACATACTTGTCCCTATACTTTCTCTGAAATGACATCTTAGGCCCAGAGACTAGCTTTTACTTTCTTTTTCATATCTTCCGATCCTAGATTAGATTCTCTTCAAATAAAAATAATTAAATTTTCAACTGGTACTTACTTGGTTAGTTTCGAACCGAAAAAAAAAAAGTACTACTTGCTTAGGTTAAAAAAAAGAAATTAATAACATTTGCATCAATTTTAATTTTTTTATTTTTTAAATACTATATACATACCACGCAGAAATAGATTAAAAATAATTACTTATCATTAATAAGCATAATATTTTTAAAAATCACGTGAAAAAGAACTGTCCTAAAATATCAATAATTTCTTGGCAGTCATGCAAATTTAGCTATGAATAAATTAGAATAAAAACAAAAAATTCATATTAGCTGATCCCAAACAATTTATAATTAAAATTTAATTAGTATTTTTACTTTGAATGTATTTATGGTTAAATAAGTTAACATTTCAAATACAGTGTAATTTATTCATTAAATAAATTAATTTTATTTTGGATTTATTCGATAAAAATAATTATTTTAATTGTGTTTAGTTATTAGTTATTTGAATAGTTTTTCATACAACATTAAAAGTTAAATGCTACATGAATTAACTTTATTATCTTAATCTCTAAAAATTAATTTAAACGCTATAAAAAAATATAGTTATGGACAACCTTTTTTATTATATGAGAGTTTATAATTGGATTGTGATAGTACCGTGTTGATACTACAGTTACCTATACTTGTATGTTTGGAATTAAAAGGTTTTGGATGTCCAAATCTTTAGCTTATGATAAGTGTATAATAATAGAATTAGAAGTTTTGGATTTTGAATTGTAGATAGAAGTGAAGAATAATTATCTTTTCTTTTTGTTATTATTTGGAAACTGAGTTTGCAAAGTTTGACAGCAGTTTTGTATTTTTGTGGAGAGCCAAATGCCTAATTGGCAATATGTGACAAATTTTCAATGGCTTTTGGCTTTTGGCTTTTGGGTTTCTATGGAAACAAAAATTATATTTGTATACATAGATTGGAGAATGAGAGATTATTATTGGTTAATTAGATTATGAAGAGGAGAGGGGAAAAAGAGGGAAAGGTTCATATTTATTTGAGCATCTTCAACATAAAGCAAAAAAGAACTACATTCATCTTATGTGGAAACTTCTAGGAGATTTTTCTTCCCTTTTTATTTTTTTGGGATTCCTTTTATAATTAGGAAAAAATTTTATTTATGAGTTCTCAACTATTTTTGGATAAGTAACATTTTTTTTTTCTTTATTACCTCAATCATTTTGGAAATTTATTTTCCTTATTATGAAATAGGTATTCAATAATTAAATTACTAGTTTAAGAATATGTTTTTTTTTTCATTATAATATACATATTTTTGAACATTTTAAATAAATATTTAATTATTATAACAACAATATATTTAATATTTTGACTGAAGTGGCTAGGGAGGTACTTCCAACTCCCTTTCTTTTTCAATGAAGAAGATTTGCTAAATTATTTTATTAGTTTTTTTTTTTTTTTTTTATGAAAGAAGATTTGCTAAAATTATTTTATTAGTTTTTTTTTTTTTTTTGTCAGGGATGTTACGATTTTTTTTTTTTTTTTTTGTCAGGGATGTTACGAAGGGTGTATTTACTATATAATAAATAATAATTATAATCACAAATCCATTAAAGGACAGTTCATTACCGGAAAAGTAATTAAACCTATCCTTCGCTATTTGACCATTTGCTTATCAATTTAAATTTAATGATTAGTCATTGAAAATTAATGAAATTGAAGGTTAAATGCCTTGAACTATATTTTAACAACCAAATAATAATAATAATAATAATAATAATAATAGTTAGTCATCCCAAACTAATTATTATTATTAAGATTTGAGGGTGTGAATGTTCCTTCCTAAGCCCGGGTGAGTAGCTTCAAAAACTATTTGCAAGTCAATGGATGCACTAAACAATTAAGGATATGTCCGATAAAATTAATTGTTTTGATAGTTATTAGATGTTTTAATAGCATTTAACTGTTAGTTATTTGAATAAACTTTTATAAGATTCTAAAAGTTAAATGTCACATAAGTTAATTTTTTATAAAACGCTACATTAACCTCTAAAAATCAATTCAAATACTATATTATTGAACACTATAAAAAATAACGTCTATAATAAAAAAAATAATGTGTATTTCATGATTGGTTAAGACGCTAAAACCTACTCAAAAAGTTATCGATGAACACGGTCTAAATGTTGGCTTTGAAATTTTATGGTTTTAAGGTGCATAAACCAATTAAAAAACAGTCCAAATATGAAAATATTCAAAGTCTTTAACATGGACTTTTGACATTAAATTGGAGAATTGTATCACATACACTTGTTGGGGTTATTCCCCTTATAAATTGAATTAACGTTTGATTCATTTTCTATACCTTTGCTAGTCAAAAGTTGCTCAAATAGAATAATTTTTGCATTCTTATTACCAATAGAATAATATATCTCCAAACCACAAATGCTTGTTTAAAATCAGTAAATACTCTGCAAATAATATTAATAATATTAATATTAATAAGTATTATGATAAATTTTCTGAGCACCTAACTCCATATATATCAGACAAATTTTAAAGATATTAATGTAAATAAACTGTGATAAGGCCGAAAGATGAGAATATTCTTCAATCAAATAAAATAAAATTAAAAAAAATAATAAATGCTTTTTACAATGGCAGTTTCGAGATTCTTCGGGCATAACAAGGAGAATTTTAGAACATAACACAGTTGCAAAGAATAATATAATATGTTACAGGACGGTTTCTTAATTCCAGACCAAACAATATTATTTAAAAAAAAAAAAACAATAAATACTATTGTGCTTCATTTTCTTTCCTTTCTGGTGCGGCTGGTCGGTTATATATATGTATTGCACATGCTATGCTATGCTATACTATACTAATATACGCTGATGTAAATTTATCTCCTTTTATAAATATATATATATATATAAATACACTCACAAAGATGTATTTTGTTGGTTATAGCTAGCAGTATTAATTATTAATTAACAAGTAGAATATCTTTTGGTACTTAACCATAATAATCATGTAAGTTGAAGTATTATTTAAACGCGCAGTTGAATATTCATATGTTATTACTAATTAAATTTTTACAATATCTGATGGTTTATGGACAACAAATCATTCAAAGATGTGTAATAGAATATAATATTTCATCTTTTATAATTCTTATTTTTGATGGCTGATTGGTAAAAAAATTATATTTTCATTATCTAAATATTTTAATTCATAGGATTATTAGGTTAATAGAAATATAACTAAGAATCAAATAAGAAATGGAAATAGTTTTTTAATTAATGTACATGTAAATTAAAAACAAATTCATTATTTAGTGGATTTGAAATAAGCATATAAATATTTTAATTCTACAAATTAAATTCAAACTGTATTTTAAATATTAAAGTTTGTAAATTTAATTAATTGAGAGGCATTTTCACACCTACTTTCTGCATGCGGGAAAAGTAGTGTCACGTGCTGACCAAAAACATTGACATAGAAAGAAAATGTCTAAATATTATTATGATTATTATTATTTATTATCGGTGCTAATGTTTCTTCATGAGAAATAATAATCAATTTGACTTAATAATGATTTTGTTGGACTGGACAATGTAAAAAAAAAGAAAAAAGAAAAAAGAAAGCACTACTCACAGGCTGCATTGAATCACAAGCAACAACCAAGAATTATCTTATCACAGGCTGCATTGATCCACAAGCAACAACCAAGAATTATATATATAATATATATTTATATATATAAAATATTATTATCAGTCTCACACCAGGTTGAAATTAATCTTTTTGCTTTAATGATTGTCTATTTTTTACTACTAAATAAATTAATATTAAGAGCAGAATAATTAATAAAATATTGTGAGTGATTTTATGATCTCATCTCCATTTTGAGAGGTGTGGGCTCTTTGCATTTTCTTGAATTTTCCAGTTTCATTGGTCTCAGAAAAGAGAAAAGATAAGAAGATCAAAGGTTCAAAAAAATCCGACCATTATAATATCAATCAAGACTTAAAATTAAAAATTTTTATATTAATAAATATTTAAATATCATCAAAACGTGTCTATTAAATTGAATTTCACTTAAATAATAAGTCAAAATTTTTTAAATTTAAAAATCTAACTGAATAAAATTTAACTTTACAGTAGTAATTACAACCATTCAAAATACAAGCTCAGGAATAAAATTTGATATGAATTAGCAGTATAATAAATTAAAAATCCAAATTTTAATATATATTTATTCTTTACATGCATTTATTTCTCTAAGAAAATGTTAAAGCCATTTGACTTATAAGGATTTTAGTTTTTGAAATTTGTTAATTATTACAAGTGAAAAGGTGATTTTAATTAATGGGAATGATATTGGTTGTATGGAAGTGAATTCTGTCAAAGCAAGATAATAATCATTATTGATTCAATTTTCTTCAAGATTATCATTTTAGGCATTACATATAAATAAAAAAAATATTAGATTAAAGGGAAAAAAAGGTAAATAAAATGTCGAGTGCAACCAAAAATTTTAGAATAATTGTTTAATTTGGTCTTTGAATTTCATTAAATGTTAAATTTGATTCGCAAGTAATTTTTGAATCAATTTACCTAATAAAATTTGACTTCATGATCAATTTTTATCCCATTTTTCATATAAAAAAACAACAAAGTATTAAATTTTGAATATTCAAATATTTAAAATAAAAATTTTAATCCCATAATCTAAAATGAAAGAGAAAAACATTAACAAAAACAAACCATTTATAATTTTATATATTTTTAGTTTTTATTATTTTAAAGTCAAAATAAATATTTTAATCTTTTTTTTATAAAAAATATATTAATGTATATCTTTTCTTAAATGAAAATATAAAAACTTTATTTATCAAGAATTGAATCTTTAATGATTAGAACTCCGTAATACTTCCTCCGTCCTAAACATGTATTCCCATTTTTATTTCACATAGTTTAAAAAAATAGTTAAATTAATTTCATATATACCCGAATTAATTCACAAATTTGATTTAATGAAATGAAATTATGGGAGAAATATTATGATAGAAATAAGAGCCAAGGTTTCACTAAACTTAAGTAGTTTTTAGTTCAATACCACACAAATTGATCTTCAATATCCTTCAAATTTAATTTTTTTTTATGCTTTCAATCGTATCATTAAGTTGAAATAAGTCTAATTGGATATTCTATTTATTTTTAATATTTACATGTCAGTATGTCTTTTTAATAGTAGCGGCTAACAATGGACAACTTTAAAATTTTAATCTTTAACCTTACACATAAAAATCACTTAAGAAATCTTCTAAAAAAAAAAAAAAAAAGACAAATGAAAAATCACTAAGAAATTCTTCCTCTAAAAAAAAAAAAAAAAGCTTAAGAATGTATCCACTTTTACTCATCCTTGTATTATTGATAATTTATTTCTAATGTTATTTAAAAAAAAAAAAAAAAAGCTTAAGAATGTATTCCACTTTTACTCATCCTTGTATTATTGATATTTATTTCTAATGTTAATATTAATAATAAAGAAAATTTTACATAAATTTATATTAAATAATTTTGTCGTTGAAGTATTTCTTTTTTATATTAAAACTAGAAGTGGGTAAGTATTATGATTGAAACAGATCTTTGTATTTTGGATTCAATGATGGGAATGCAGATTCAATTTCAAACACCATTTTTCAAAAGGGAAAGATTATCCAATCTTTTCCCTACCTGACTTTACACCCCCTTTCATTCCAAGCACGCCAATGAGCTCAACCCACGTGGAAAAATATTTGTACACACCATTAGAATATAATAAACCTCTATTTTAATACTACTTAAATAGTTTCCAAAACTGTTGTCCATCTCAAGAAAAAACACACAAAGGAGCATAATTTTAATATTTTTACTAATTTAGTTTCAGGGTTCCTAATTGTCTTTTATATCGATTTATTAAACTTAAATTGTATTTTATTGTTGGATCCACTTATTATGGTTAATAAATAATAAAAAAGAAAAATAAAGACAAAGGAAGGTAATGAAATTGACTTTCCAAAATTGAAAATCCTCTAATGCTCCAAATTTGGTGTAATTGTCGGCATTGCTGAGTGTTTTTGCTGTGTTATACCTCTCTCTCTCTCTCTCTTTATTTCTTTTCTAAAAATAGTGTGCGAGTATATTCTTGATGGTACACAGCATTTTGGTGTCCTCGATGTGCCTTTGTGACACATGGCTTCCATTTTGTGCTAACAATAATTTGGATACACTAAAACACTTATTATTGTTCTTTCCATTAAAAATTGTTCCCCAAAGCTTCAAGATTACACATCTTTGTAACACTATTTTGTTTCTTGATTTGTCAGTAACCTAGTAAAAAACCGCTACCAATCTTTTGGTAAATCTTGTAATCTTTTATTTGTTTTCCTTTGAGTATTTATTTATTAAATAAAACATAGAGCAACATGCTCAAATTAGATAAACTAAAACAAATAGAAAAAAAAAATCTTTAAATCAAAATAACTAATGAAGCTTTGTTCCAACACACAAAGCGGATTATTTGAGATTAAACTCCAAATTTTGCCATTTTTCTCCTAAATTCGAGCATTGTAATAATATCATTGTACCATAATATCTCTCAGTTTAAAGTTATAATTTCATACGTGTTGGTTGAGGTGGTATATGACTTTAATTCCGCAAGAATGAGAATACAAATTCGATATGAAAAATGCATTTTGCTAGGAGGGCAAAAAATTTTTACACTCTATAACTCGAGGGAATTAAACCTCTTGGTTATGAAAAAAAAAAAAATTATAATTTCATTGCATATAAGACTATATCATGTCCAAAATTATCAAGCTTGATCTCAAATATATTAGGGTAATATTATAAACAGTTTGAGTTCACTTTTTTAGGATTAGGGCTTAATCAATATCTAATTAGGAGGGGAGGAAAAGGGCAATCTTTATCAAGGCAAACATACAAACTACAAGTTTGAAAAAACAAGCTATTGAGAACACAATAAAGTTGTCTATGAATAAATAAAAATAAAAATAAAAATTATTATTATTATTATTATTATTACAATCAATTGTATATGATGAGCAATAGCAAAGTCAAATGGGGTATGTTTTTGTTTTTTTCTTTTTCTAAACTTTAGGTGATGGGATTAACATCCTTCCACTTTGTCCCCCTCTCCTCTTCCTATTATTGTTATTATTATAATAATAAATTTTATTTATTAAAAAAAAAATAATTATCTCTTTTGTTTTTTTCTTTGCTTTTTTGATAGTTACCTTCTTCCTTATGGGTGGAGGGTTCCTATCTCCTTTTTCCTTGAGCCATTGCTTTTCTCTTAGGAAAGGAATAATGCCAGTGCTTCCTTAACCTCCTTTGGGCCCCATCTATTGTTCAATCACGTGGGCCCATCTTGTCTGGGCCGGCTCCATACACTACCTCTTCTCCTCTAGTAAACAAAAAAAAAAATATAAATTTTGTTTGCGTAAATCACTAGAATGCTGACGTGTCATTGCTTTGGGGGTTGGTGTCGTTGAAGTGGAGACTTGGGCCCACCCCAAGTCAGCTACTTTGACACACTGTAAGCCTATATATATATATATATATAGATATATATACCTTTGCTTGTTTGGCACACTTATTATATTTATTTATAGTGTGAAGTAGCAGGAGTAGTAGAAAGGAGTGTGATACTGTCTCTGTTCTCTTTTTTACATCATTTCACTCTCTTCATGCTCTATTCTTTTCACTAGTACTATAAAGCTTTAACCCACAAATGGATAAAGATGCCACTTGTGTTTCTTGGTGGTTAGGGGTGTTGTTGAAGCAAAACTAGTCAATTGGGTACATTTCAAACACTGCTTACTTCTATTCAATAAAAACTTACTAGGTTGTTATTATTATTATGGCCCCATTTTAAATATTTGAAAATTCTCCATTTTTAATTTACAATCAATTAAATATTATAAAAACTTCTAATTATCAGTTTTATCATTTCGGTCGCTGATAATTAGATTAATTTACATATCTTATTTACGAAGAAAATCTCAAAACTTCAAAAAAGTTAATATTTTTAAAATTTTAAAATCGTTTTGTGAGTAGGTCTATTTAAGAATTGAAGTGCGAATAAAACATGTTTATGTCACAACTTTCTCTTTTTAATTAATTGATTATAACAGTAATAGTTGGTATGATTTGATTCTTTATTTGGTTTAAAATTTTGTAACTAACTGATGTTAATTATTTCCTGATAGTCTAAACCTTACAAAAGAAAACTTACAAAAGACTAAGTATAATTAGAAATGATTATTTATGGAATTTCAAGGCTTGTTTAGGTGTATATATGCATTAATGGGAATACTAATCCATGCATTATATATATATATATACATATAGAGGAATGTTTGATGATGTAAAAGACACTCTAAACTTACCAACTTTTATTTGGGTAATTTTTGGTTCAATCATGGGCATTTGTGTTTGCTTGTTTGTTGGACTTGGAGACCCTTTGGGCTCAAAACATTAGTAGGTTTGAGAAATTTGATTGAAACATTTTAACTGTGGATTAAGAATCTAATAATTAAATATAAAGGTATTTTATCAATATTAATTGGAATGGAATGATTGAAATTTTTTTTTTTTTTTTAATCAAAGGTTTTGAGTTTGAACTTTAGGTATGAAAATTATTACAACTCAATTAGGTTTTCGGATTCCGTGGTTACATACCAAAAGAAATATACAAGTTCTTTTTCATTAATTACTAAAAAAAAAAAAAAAAAAAAAGGTTTACATACCAAAAAGAAATAACAAGTTCTTTTTTCCATTAATTACTAAAAAAAAAAAAAAAAAAAAAAAAAAAAAAAAAAAAGGAAATTGAGATTTTTTTCACCATAGATATAATGAACAAAGAGTGTGCAAGTGGAGGACCCCAACCAACCCCAAGACAGCATTGAATAGTTCATACCACATAAGATTTGCATGGCCAGAAAACCTATTTGATTTAGCCTAAAAAATAAATCTATTTGATAAATATCTTGGTCCACTTGAATTAAAAAAAAGTCAATTTTCATAAAATTGCCATGGACTAGAAAATTAGAAATCAAAGAAGTGCATCACCTAACACCTTTATAACAACTTGTTCAAACTTCAAATATTGTGAATGGGAAGACATATATCTTTATTGGATATCACTTCTTTCCCACTCCCACATACATAGGACCATTATCAAGTTTGAATATAAATATATACTCATTTTGCAAGAGAAGCCTATGAAATTCTGGGTAAAACTACAGTAAAGAAGAGAAAATTTATGTATCTATAAAGAAATTTTTTATTACCGTTAGATTTTACTGACTTCTTATGAACCACTAGATTTAATTAAAATAAAATTACTTACTACTTGCGCATTAGGTTAACCATATGTTAATAGCATTATTATTATTTTATTTTTTATAATTTTTATGAGTGAGATAAAGTTTTCAATCTTATAATTTTTAATAATACAAATTAAGACATTGGTTCTCTTATCTAAAAAATATTTAATTCTTTTTTTTCATTTTAATAACATAAATAAGCTAACCATATATTAAAATAATAGTATGTTATCACTATTAAAATAATATAACCTTATTATTTTGTTACTTAGACTCTTAAATTAGGAAAATCTATTATATAAACTGGCAATTATTTTATGTCCAACATGCCTTTCAAAATCAGATCATTATTATTATTATTATTATTAAATTTATAATTATTTCTAGTTAAGATGTAATTGTTGTCATTAAAATTATTCTAAATTTTACATTGTTATAAATTAAAAAAAAAATACAGTTTTGCATAAGATATAATTTTTGTTAGTTAAGATATAAGCATTGAGGTGACTTCTTATTATCTTTATAGGTTTTTAAATTTCATAACACTCTTATCATATGTTTTGTCTGATATAATATAGTTATCAAGTTTCTTAAAATTTTAAGTGTTATGTTGCGCAACAATATTATATTTTTTATTCTTTATCTATATGTAGACTTAAACTCTGATTCGCAACAAAGTATTTATAGTTTTTACTATGTAAAAATAATATTTTTATAAATTATATCATTCGGTAAGATTGTATATAAAATAGTTGTTAGTGGATAAAATAGTGTTTATTAAAATATCAATCCATCTAATGTTTAGGGTTTCTGTTTTTTAATTGAAAATTTTTGACAATTCTATCCTTAATTAACTTATATTAACAATAGTTTAAAGTCTTTCTTTCCAATAGTTTAAAGTCTTTCTTTCCAATGGTTGCCATGGTACTGCACGTTTGCAATTAAGTTGAAAAATTACGTTATTTTATGTAAAAATTTAAACAAAATGATTTAATAATGAATTAATAGAGGAATATGTGAGGAAATTGCATTATCATTTTAGAAATGACAATGATTTCAATTTATATAATTGGACAACAAATTATATATTAATATTCTTTTCACAGAAAAATAATAACACATTATGTAAATTATCTCTTTTTTTCTTTATAATGAGTACACTTCTATAGTCATATTTAAATATCTTTTTTTGTTATTTTAAATTCAACAGCTAATTATCTCTTTTTTTCTTTATAATGAGTACACTTCTATAGTCATATTTAAATATCTTTTTTTGTTATTTTAAATTCAACAGCTAATCAAACAACTATTTTTACACTACACTAACTGTTAACAGCTCATATCTAATAACTCTTAAAACAGTTAATAACTCGTAAAACCACTAACGGCTGTTAAAACAGCTAGTATTGCCGAACAGACCTTTATCCCTACTTAACCCCTTAGCATTTCAACAAGCCAAATCTACAGATCCACAAGACAGAGTTTTGATTTCTTTCTTCTTCTTTATTATATATCAACTTAAATTAGTAAATTGTAGTGTTATTTTCTTT
The DNA here is from genome assembly GCF_014843425.1 of Jatropha curcas. The sequence goes on along the minus strand of NW_023590921.1, from coordinate 73,186 downwards.
ATTTGAATAAGATTTTTTTTTTTTTTGGTTAAATTGATTGGTATTTACGTGCTTGGTTTACTTGTGAGAAATTTTTTTTAGTATTATCAATTTAAGCAAAATCTTTAGTATTATAAATCTTTTTTGGAGTGGAGCAATGCACAAGCAAGCGACTAGTTATGTACATTTTCAATCCATAACCATTAACTTAGACAAAAGAAATCCATTGGTGCAATTAATTTAACATGACATGAGCAAAAGTAGTTGGGTTAGACAGTTTGGATGTTTCTTGTTCATAGCATCCAACAGAATAATGTTGGGCCATTGATTTTGGATGATTGAAAAAGAAATTTAAAAGAAAGAAGAAACTGAACGGTCCTTACAAAAACATGCTAATTAGATGAAAATGTGTACTAAGGGAGTCTTTAAAGAAAAGGTATAAATATGCAATTTTTTAACAATGTTGGAGGGTATGCATTTATGAACAAAAAACATTAAGATGGTAGGAGTATATATATAGTTTCAATAGCAATTAATGAATGGAAATGACAATATAGATGTTAAGCCTCAATATTTGTGTTGCTTCCTCATTTTCTGGTGCCTCTATTTGTAGAAACAAGGACCCTTTGCTTCATCTTCATGATTAGCCTTTGTAAGCTTGTGGATGGTGAAGTTCAAAGTTTTAAAAAACTATGGCTATGTAGAACATATATTGTGGAAAAACCCATATGTTAATAAGAGGTTACCAGAGAAAGAAGTTAAACGAAAAGACAGCATTTTTTTATCCTCAAGATTGTAATAATGGTGTCCTACACAAGATGGAACCTACCAACCCAACAATTTAACATAAACAAGCATTATTTGAGTTATATTTTTTTCGGGGATTGAGTTGGTTAGATAAAAAATATGAAAATTGAAAAGGAGTTTGGTTTGATTCAATTCTTTTTTTTTTTTTTTGTTAATTAGGGTTTGACAAAATTTGAATTTGCAGTCTAATCTTACAATATTTGTAATAGATTGAAACTCAACGGCATTGGATTTTAATAAGTATGAGCAAGTAATTATTTTTAATTTAAAATTTATTGGAATTCAGTCGATTATGATTTACCAAAAAAAAAAAAAAAGGGAATTTACCAAAAAAAAAAAAGGGATTTGAGTTTAAGCCAGGGCTTTGTTTTCAAACCTTAACATAACTAAAGGCCTATCTCCAAATTAAAAAAAAAAAAAAAAAGGGATTTGAGTTTAACCAAGGGCTTTGTTTTCAACCTTACATAACTAAGGCCTATCTCCAAATTATGCCAGGCTATGAAACTAGGGCCATGAAATATTTAACCGCATTGCTCTTATTGAACATTCCCATTTGCCAGATTTATGGACCTCATCAATGAAGAATGGTTTAGATTGATTGGAAAATTAAAATTAGTAATAACTAATAGCTTTTGCTTTAAATATTTCATTTGTATTAATGACGATATGGTGGTGCTGGTTGAGGTGATGGTGACTGTGACGGTTGCGGCGAAAGTGATAGTGAATGGTAGATTTTGAGGTTAAGTTTGATTAGAGTTTAACTTTTGAGAGATTGTAATGGAACGAAAATTACATAAATTTTTAGATGGAACGATTATTACATTATTTTAAGTAATGATAAATATAATACAATTGTAATATTCATTATATTACGGAATAAGAAAAAAATTCATCCAAATATAGCGGTTACTGTGTAATATAATTTTTATTTCATCATATGGTTGATTATATAGAACCAAACATAGTCTAAATTCTGTAATTGTGCTAAAATTTTAAAAACAATTTATTCTAACTTATATGTTGTGCATTGGTTAGTGATACCTAAGGACGACAATAAGTCGGGTATGGATAAGATGTTTTATATCATCCTCCTTAGCCCATGAAGCAATATATATTGTTCACTTCACCATCCACCTCACTACGGGTCAAGGCGGGTCTGGTAATAGATCAGGTCGGGGTAAATCCATTTAAAAAAAAATTTTAATGTTATTTTTCAAATTTTTATTACAACACTCATTTAATTTACATTTACATTTTTTATTTGTATTTATAATAAACATTATTCAATATTGTATATTGATTTCAATAAAATATGAGGTTCACTTTAAGCTTTGAACTTGAATTAACTAAATACATTTATACGAGTGAGAGAGCTTGGCTTAATCATAAGAAAAATATATATATTATTATTTTTTAAATATTTTTATATTATTGCTTTAATTGATAATAAGTAATAAATAAAAATGAATTATTTGAGATGTGAAAAGTTTTTTTAATTAGAGTATTTTTATGTAATAAATTAATTATTATTATTGTTTATTTTTAATATAAATTTTGAAATAATTATAAGATCTAAGATACAAAACTACTATGAAATTGTTTTATTAGAAATGGTTCATGATTTTTTTTGTCAAAATAGAATATACAATATAATTATAATCAATCATAATTTATAATTATAATTAAAAAAATATTATTTGTTCAAGACCACAATTAAAAGTAACAAATTTGTGTGAGTGAAAAAATTGTATTAAGTTAACTCAAGGTTAAGAGTGGATCACATTAATGTATTTTTTTATTTATAATTTAAGTTTTAATCGCAATTTAGGGTGCTACTACATAAAAGATAAAAATTCAAAATGAAATTAACATAAAAGTTAAAATAGAGTGAAATTACAATACAATTAGAAGTTTAGAGTGAAACAATGCAACAATGCATTAACAAATAATTAGATTATTAAAACTATTAATATTTTTGTAATCAATTTTTATGATGATACATTAAAATATGGTACAATGTATGTATTTTTGTTATCAAAATTTCAATTTTAAACAGTAATTCACCTCCATTTCCAAAAAAAAAAAAAAAAAAATTGTATTTTTGTTATCAAAATTTCAATTATTAAAACAGTATTCACCTCGCCATTTCCAAAAAAAAAAAAAAAACAAATTCTCTTAAATTTAATTTGAGATGCGAAAATGCAATCTCCAAAATAAAAAAAAATAAAAAAAAAGTTGAGATTGCCAAATGTTAAATAATAACTTAGGATCCCACCTAAATTAAATTAATAAGAGATAGCTACCCCCACTAATTTATTAAGCTTGTCTTTGCAATGTGATTTTCCAACTGCTTAATGAATTAAAAATGCCTAAACTCATTTATGCTCTTTTAATACTACTATTTTTATTTTATTTATTTATTGTGTTTTATAAATTAATTAAAAGTATTAAAAACTGTCACTAATGAGGTAAATAAAAAAAAAAAAAAAAAAAAGTTGAGATGCCAAAATGTTATAATAACTTAGGACCCACCTAAATTAATTAATAAGAGATTAGCTACCCCACTAATTTATTAAGCTTGTCTTTGCATGTGATTTCCAACTGCTAATGAATTAAAAATCCTAACTCATTTATGCTCTTTAATACTACTATTTTATTTATTTATTTATTGTGTTTTATAATTAATTAAAAGTATTAAAACTGTCACTAATGAGGTAATCATGAAATCAGCAATATTTCAGCATATATGAATTGACCACCCCTTTCAATTTTCATAAATGGTTATGAAATGAAAGATGATAGCAAGTGGTCCATTTTCTTAAGAACCAATAACCAATAACAAATGGTTGTTCATGTTCTTGTTCCTGTTCCTATCTTTTCGTTTTGCTGTTTCATAGTTGATAGGGAAAAGGTGATAGCAACCCATTACCATTCGGCTCTTCTTTTGATCCAATTTTTGTTCTTCTGGGTTTCGAATTTAAGCAACACCTTCTTCACTTTCAAATTGAAAGCTATTTTTTCTCAGCTTCACAGAACACTAAATTTAATAATAATCACATAATAATAAAAACTTATTTTTTCCGTAAATACTACATTATAAAATCTAAAGTTGAAACTGTCTTTTTTTTTTTTTTTTCCTCCTGAAAAGACAATTTAAAAATATTATTACAATTTTATAATTTGTTGACCAAAGTTAAGGTAGCAATTGTCTCACTATGGAGCTTGGACTAATATGGTTAAGCAAAAGAAAGTTACACAGTGATTAAGGGCCTGTTTGGCAATGTTACATTGTGATTAAAGATTTGTTTGGCAAAATTAACTGTTTTAATAGTTATTATTTGTTTGATAGTTATTATTTGAATAGCTTGTAATAAAATGCTAAACGTTACCGGAACTAACCTTTCTTCTTCTTAGCTTTTAAAAGCTATTTCAAACCTTAGGTTACCGAACACTATAAAAAATATCAATTAACATTTTGATTGGTAAGTGTGTTGACCTAATGGAAAACGGCATCCACGATCCAACATATTTTTTTATCATAAACTGTGAGTTAACTTCAGTATACTCTTGACATATTACTTTTCTCAAACAGCTAAAACAATAAAACAAATCATAACCTAATCACAAAGTACCATGTTAATTATAGCCAAGCACAATCAAAAGAATAAATTTCAAGTAGAAGATTTTAGAGAAACAACGAGAAAAAATTGCAAAACAGAGATTCCTCTTCGATAATCAGGCCAAAGCCGTAAACTGAATTTACTGAAACGATTAGTAGTATCATTCTATACCATATGGCTATGCACTGACTGACGATACTAATACAAAGCAAACTCTTGAATTGCAAAGATATGGCACTGACCATGCTAATTTTAACCTGCAGCAACTGCGGCTTCTAAGAGAACAAAATCAAAAACAGTAAAAACAGAGAAAATGAAAGGTTAAAATAGAAACACTCATATAATAATATGAGAGAGATACTACAACAAAAGTGAGACAAGCGTAAAAATCTATCTGGTTTGTCTCCCACGGACCCCAACTATCCCAAGCCATGACTAGATTTTCAGTTGTTCCAAGCTCTGTATCGACTCGGATTCTTGTAGCTTGTCATCTATTGCTGTTTTCCCACTTTCTTCTGTTTGAGCTGGCAATTTATTTGGCATGGCAGCAGTAATAGCAGTTGTCTTATCTTCTCCTTTTGTAATGTTTAGAGGATCTTCCTTTTCAACAGCCTGAGAATCTTCTTTCTGAACACCCAGTTGATCTTTTTGAACAGCCTGAGAATTTTCTTTCTGAGCCACCGGATTATCTTTTTGAATGATCATATAATCTTCTTTCTGAACCACCGGATGATGTTTTTGAACACCCATACAATCTTCTTTCTGAACCACCTGATGATCTTTTTGAACAGCCGGAGAATCTTCTTTCCAGACAGACACATTATCATTTCGAACATTCATGAGATCTTTTCGAACTGCTGGTGAAGCAGCATATACTAGCGATGTTGGCCTAATGGTGACAGGTGGAGGTTGTTGAGGCAGTCCTCGCATTACTTGAGGAGGGAGCGATGGTTGTTGACATGGAGGTGCAGCAAAAACAGGCTCTACAGTTCTTATTCTCACCGGTTGAGCCATCCCGTGGCAATGTGCTACATATTGTCGAATAGGAACGTAAGGAGCTGCTCCTGCTGCAGGGAATTTCTGAGGATGAGTTGCCCAGAGATCTAAAGGAGGTGAGTGTCGTGCCGGTACAGTTCTATCATTTGCTGCAGTTGATGTGGGTCTAGGTTGTACATGTCTGTCAACTGCTGTAGTTGAAGTAGGTCTATTTCGCTGAGTTGTCTTAGGGCAAATTAAGGGGAGGATTTTAGATGAGGTAACAGGGGCAGATTGTGGACTTGTTGGCCTAGGGCTATGCATTTGAAACTTTTTCGAAAATGGTATAGGGGAGTTGGGGGAGCTTGCCATTGCCATTTTTTCCTTCAAACGGTAATTCAACAGGGCACGTGCAATTGTAATTTGTTCTAGCTCATCACTGTTCTCTGGTTCAGATGAAGAACTTGCATCTTCTTTTGCCACTGCCCAGAAAGAAAACATACATAACGCAAAACTTTACTTCATTAAGATGCACTATTGACAACTCTCAGATAAAAAGTCTGCACAAACAGTTAGAGTGCCAAAAGCAGGTGACTTCTCTACAGAGATGATCCACAAGAAAAAAACGTGAATACATTATATTATATATATAATAACTTTCCAAGAGAAAGTCTAGCTGTGATGAACTTAAAAGACAGTGAGCACTTCAAGCAAAATTATAATTCAGAGCCCCAACACAGTGCAATGCTACTGTCGAACCAGATAGAACTCCCATTGTTGGGGATCTTTTGGTGGACACATTCAATTTTTATTCAGTATACATAATCTATTAAGCATCCTCCGCTTGCAGAGACCTTATTACTTCACATTCGTATTCATCCACGGCAGTTATTTATACAAAGAAAAATTGGAATGGTACTCACATTGTTTTAGAGATGACCAGGCTGCCATGGCTGCATTCTTCTCAGCTTGTTTCTTATTCTTGGCAGGTTCACCAGTGAATGTAATTCCAGCCAATTCTACTGTCCCAGTAAAAACAGGTTGGTGCCCGAGGCCTGACCTGAATGTCGTGTATTGTGGCAAAGGAGCACCAACTCTTTGTGCAATTTCTTGTAGAAGGTTCTTGTATACCCCAGTTTCATCCTGACAATAAAGAGACATATCAGCACAAAGACCTCAGAACAAGCAAGCCAAGAGTAATAAACAATACTAATGCACATCTTTAGGGCTAAAAATAATTTAAGAGCCAAAAGCAACTGCTGCAATACATAAACATATAAATGTAACATCCAGAAGAAGTTGTCCAATTCGAATCTCTTGCAATTGAATTTTCATAAAGATATTTGTATTAGTAAGGATACAGACTACAGGGAGGTACTCAGTGGACAAAAACCAAAGTATGCTTTATAAAGCATATCCAGTTTTTCTGTTCGTGCAAGAGTTTAACTTTGATGAAAAATGAAATTGTAGGTTTTGTACAATGAAGTGCGATGGCACCACTCATGATTCAAATAAGTTTGCAGCGGAAATAGCTTCCATGAATAAGGCTAAAATTAGAATCTCATTTCATGAGAATTTGCACTAATTTGAAAAGCTTTTATAGAAAATCATCCTACGAAAATTATAATGCAGAAAATATGACTACACTAAAAAAAATGATCTCCAAATTCAACCCATTTAAGCCTGGGCTAGGCTTAGCTAGAAAGCTATATATACACACATATATATAGTCTTTTTCATATCATTTTTGTTCAGCTTCAATTCAAACAAATCTTAATTGCAAAGCAGACGGCAATACATGCACATCAGTTACAAAATAAAAAAAGATTACAGCTATTCAATTAAAATTACTCCCCGATAGATAATTATATTTAACCCAGCTTGATCAGAAGGCCCACTATTATAAAACTTACATTGTTCAACAAAATTTTAATTCAGCTTGCACAGTTGGATTCACCCATATGACCTTTTTTCATCCACCATCAGGAGGTAAGAATAATCAGCAAGAGAATGTAAATTTGATCGGATAATAAGACAATCATATCTAGAAAAGAAAGAAAATGTTGTTTTCAAGTGAAGCATATACTACTATCAATGCTGGAAAAACCCCTATAACTCTCGAGGGTGCAAGGGTATAGCTGCACGGGAAAATGAAGACATGCAAGGCTTTTTTCCATTTAAGGCACGTACAAAGATATACCAACTTCGCAAGATAGGATATAAGAGCCTATGGAAAGGTTGATAGTAATTCTGAAGTATATTTCAACAGGATTGTGGAAATGAAAGATAAATTTGAAGTATCCTTAAATTTAATAGAAACCAGAGAATTAGCAATGCAAGAAGCACAAATCAGGCACTTGAAGATATACAACTTTCTTAACACAGAATAATTTAACATCCCCGAAACCTGCCTTTGAGATCAATTGGAAGATTAAATTATTTGATAATCTAGACTAATCTAGCCCAGTAATTCCTGTACAGTAATTCCCGTATATTACCTTGTACAAAGTACAAGCACAAGACCACAATAAATATTATCTATGGCATCATTTTTTCCAGCATAAAATTGTTTACCAGATATGGAACTTCCATTAACAATTTCTAGCAGACATCCAACGACTAATTCTTTGACAAAATAAAAAAAATTAAAACAAAGAAAAATGTGGACAGGGAAAATGTGTGGTTAATTTAAAATTTTCACATATTGAACTTTCTTCCGTTTTCTCAGCAAGCAACCAATCGCAGAAGAGGGGAAAAAGAAGAAATCCCAAAGTTTTTAAATGACCAAAATACCCTGCCATTCAGCAAACTAATTACACGTTCACAGGGATCAAGAGTTAGAAACAACCTTAAAACAGATGGGTCTTGGTCACTACTATATCACAGAAACTTCCCCAGTTCTTACCGTTTTCCATAATTTTAATTTTATTATTATTTTTTAAAAAAGAAAAAAAAAAGTCAAAGAAAACTACAACCGTCCATTGCCAATTGGAGCAATGAGGGCATTTAAGTCATTCAACATCAACCTATCCCATCCCTGAATTACCCACAATCTTAAAAAGCTACCGGTGATCAACAAAAAGCCGCGTGCGCAGGGATAAGCAGGGATAAGCAACTAGACCTTATTGCGGCGCACGATAGCATCTCCCGAACTAAAAAATTGGAAAACTGACGTTAATAAAAAAAAAAGCACATACGGCACGGCAAGGCAAGGCAAAGGGCATTTCCGTCAATCTAAACAATTCGCCGGTAGCAGTGATGTGTGGCGTGCGTCAGGAAGCAACACGAAAGCAGAGAGAAGAAAATATTGAAAAAGAAAAGGCTAACTGGAAAGCAGCAAGCAACGCCCCCAGCGCACATTAGCGAGAGCAAGAACTGGTTACTTGAAAATTCTCTTATTCAGCTTTTTAGTAAAAGAAGCACATCAGGAGAGAAAATAATGGTGATCTTTAATAACCAAAGAAATAAAACTAAAAACGAAAAATTAACGAAACAATTAGTAAAGAGAAAGAACAAGAGTACAGTGTAATTTGCTTACCAGAATGCGAGCAGCGAGAGAATGAGAAGGGCCACGGTTAGAGAGGGAGTTCAGGGCGACTTCGGCGGCGGAGTGCTCAGCCTGACGAAGAGTAGAGCAATAGTGAGGGCTTTCAAAGGTTTCGCCGTTGAAGTTAACGGTGGCTTTGAATCTAGGCGCGTGGTCAGGGCCTTCCCTTATGCAGGTATAAGAAGGAAGATTAAAGCAGCTCCTCTGCGCCAGCTCCTGGAGCTGGTTCTTGTACATTTCGTAGCCTTTGTATGTCTATCTATCAATTCGCTGTAATTTCCCTCCGTTTCTTTCCTTCTTTTGTACTTTAGGTGGAGGAAGGAAATGGGGGATCGGGTCGGACCGGAGATGGGTCCGGCAAGATCAAGGTTTTTAGGGTTTTGATGGTTTTTGGATTAGAGAGAGAAAGAGAGGGAGGAGAGACGGGAAGTGAGAGAGAGAGAGAGAGGAAGACAAGGAGAGAGATGGAGGAGTAATGAGTAATTTTAGCGAGTGGAGAGTTCTTTTTTTATGTTTTTAAGTTTATTATTTTTTGGGAAGATTAAAATATTAAGAATTTATTAATGCTTTATTGCTGGGAGTCAACTGAACGTTAGGCTGCATGGATGTGATCTTTCCTCTAGATTTTCTACATTTATTTCTTCAAATATATTTTTGATAAATAATTTATTGTTTTTAGAACTGATATAGAAAAAAAAAAAAGTTAATTACTGCAATTATTTGATAAATGAATTACCGGTGTTCATCAAACCGTTTAAACTGACTAACAGCGTAAATCGATCTAAATATATTAAAATTGATTCAAAATTGTGGTTTTAAAATATTAATAATTTGATTTGATTTTATAAATTTTAAAATTGAGCTTTTGGTTCCATATATAATTTTAGAATTAAAACCGCCCAAATCAAAACCAAACTCTTATATATATATCTTCAATTTTTTTCATTGAAAATTTGCTTTGATTAATTTATATTATATATTAAATTATGAGATTTGCTATAGTGGATAATAATTAAATATTTTTTATTCATTAGATAAATTACATATTATTTTATAAAACATTCAAATGTTAAAGATTCATATAAAATTAGATTAATATATATGTACAAACTATACGTGTGTAAAACTTTTTTTTTTTTTTACTCTTATATATATATCTTCAATTTTTTTTCATTGAAAATTTGCTTTGAATTAAATTTATTTATATATTAAATTATGAAAGATTTGCTAATAGTGGATAATAGTTAAATATTTTTTATTCAATTTAGATAAATTACCATATTTATTTTTAATAAAAGCATTCAAATGTTAAAGATTCATATAAATTAGATAATATATATGTAACAAAACTAATACGTGTGTAAAAACTTTTTTTTTTTTTTTTAATTTTTAGTAACAGACTATATTTATAATTTGCTTAATGTTATCTTATTGAATATATAACTTTTTATAACTATATTAAGAATATATATATTATATATATATAATTTAAAAAATTTTTAATAACTAATTCAAATCATGTGTTATTTTAATGAACATAATTTTTATTAATTTATTTTCATATTTTTGTATAATGTTTTTTTTTTTTTCTTATTAACCTAAATGAAAACGAGGGTGTTTAAATTTTCTCGAACCATAGAAATTGTCAAAAATCGAACCAAATAACATAAAATCCAACCTATAATTTAAAAATTTTTAATAACTATTCAAAATCATGTGTATTTTATGACATAATTTTTATTAATTTATTTTCATATTTTGTATAATGTTTTTTTTTTTCTTATTAACTAAATGAACGAGGGTGTTTAATTTCTCGAACCATAGAAATTGTCAAATCGAACCAAATAACATCAAATCACCATAAAAAATTTGATTTGATTTGAAATTTTTTATGGTTTGGTTTGACTTTAATTGTTTTCAAACCCCCAATTTAAATTTGGTTGGATTATCATATTCAAACCCACCCACAAATAAGCCCTAAATGACTATTTTTTATTTTTACCAAAAAAATTCCTGTTTTCTTTATTTTTTAATTTATGTGCCATTTTTAATAATTAAGATAATATTAGTTATTTTCTTTCAATTTCATTCGCCTATGCATTATTTTGCCTATAATAAACATTCCGTCGTTTCAGTCAATTGTGATCAAATTTTTAATCAAATAAAATTAAAATCATTTAACCGAATTAAATTGTCATTTTTATATTGATAGCGCCCAAAATTAAAGAAAATAAAAATCAAATTAAACAAATGATTTTGGCTGAAATATCTCGTTAATCGATTAACCAAATTAATCATAATATTTTAATCAAATTAACCTTAATGTTTGTTTTCTAATTATAAACACTAAAACGATATGGTTTTATTTTTCGGTTCATTTGATAAATAGGATTATATTAAATTTTAATTGAACCATAACTGATTACGGAACAAATCCAAATTTATTGATCAAGCCAAAGATCGATTTCCAATTCACTGAATAAAATTGGCTGATTAATCAAATTGGATGAAAGTTTGCTCACCCTTAATCTCCATGAAATTTTATCTCAATTAATTGAGCATTAATTAAAAAGTAATTTAGCCAATTATAATTTTTTTTATAAATAATTCAATAATTTTTTAATTTTTGAATAAAAATAAAAAACTGTCAAATTCATCTAAACATATGAAATAGTATTTAAATATTTTTTCATGAAGGCCAGTAGACTTGGAGTAATATTTTTGCTTTTCAAGGAATATTTTCATTATAAAAGATATAACTATTTATAATAACTATTTTTTATTGGTTAAATAAAAAGCACAAATGAAGCATAGGACACTTTGCTTCACATGCTTATAGCAATTTTGTAAAGCCCGAATACAAGTTGCATTTAAGTATTTCAATTTATAAAATTTTTCTTATTAAATATTCAATTTATAAAATTATATCGATTAAATACTTATGAAATATTTAAAAATATATTATTTTAAAGTATATAATAATCATACATTAAATCAATATTTTATATATAAAAATTAAAAATATAAAAAATTATTATTATTAGTGTAAACATGTATATAATAGTGTTAAAATTCATAACTTTTGAAATACAAAAGGGTAAATTATATATATGTATATTTTAAACGTGTGTTACTTTTAAAAATATATATATCGGTGGTAGAGAGCAAACTTTGAATAGTGAGAAATTGCATTTCATGCAATTGTACGAGGAGGCCAAGTTAAAACTTGAAACCCTACGTGTTAACTCATATTTATCCACATATTTTTAGGATAAAATTTACCCACACCTAATGATCTTATATATTGAGTTAATAAAAAAAAAAGAGAATAACCTCATTTAAACCAAACGCTATATGTTATAATTATATAAAATATTCACACATAGTATAAGTTTTATATGAAAGAAAAAATAATTCCTAAAGGATCGAGTTTGTTTGCCATCCAAACCAACATTTTATTATTAATTTATAAAAAAAAATTAATAATAAAAATAAAAATTTTTACAATTACTTAACATTGTTAACACAATTATCTTTTATAATTTGTTAATATTTTAATATTTAGTTGTAACGGATTAGGCAAAATAGAATTAGTCATAATATCAATGACTACCATAAAACTTGAATAAACAATTATATTAAGTTGATTTCAATGCTATAATGACTATGAGACTAAATTATTTATGTGTTGCATATTTAATTTTAGAAGTCAAATTTATTTAAACTCAATTCACATTATAATTCTTGTAAATTGTTTTTATTTACTAATTAAATAATTATAAGTTTATTCAAAAAAAAAAAATTATAAGTGCCCATCAATTTTCAACTTTAAAATAGTAGAAATTCATAGATAGACTCGGTCTATCACATCAGTTATAGACCCACCAATGAAATAAAGCCATATCAGATTGATATGTTAACGAAACATTTTTATTTCTGTTAATTCTTTCACATTTTTCTGTTTAGTTAGAGATAGGAAACAAATTGCTTTGATTAAGGAGTTAATGATGTGGAAAGAGTTAAAACGATATGCTGAAGCGACTTTATTTCATCGATGAATCTATAATTTACGTGGTAGACTAAATCTATCAATTTCTTCTAAAGCATATTTATCCTCAATAGGATAAACATTAGATATAGTATTTGCATAGGATTCAAAGTTTTATTATTTGAGAATTTTATTTATTTATTTAAATCATGAATATTTTTCAGTTAATTTATCCAAATTAAATTTCTGTTTTACATAAACTTGAGGTAGATCTTGCACTAAGCTTTTTTGGTGAATATATATATATATATATATATATTTGAGAGTCTAAAATAAACATTCAACCTGAGAATGGGAAAAAGTTGAATTTTCGTTTTTTGTTTTTTTGAGAAAATGATAAATGGTGCGATGTATTATTATGATTATGTACAGAGAATTAATGGCGTCAAATCCAACGAAGGATTGGCCCTTCGAAGCTCTAAAAAGATTATAATTAATTAGGGAACGCGTTTGGGACCCCAACACCGATAGTGTGAAAGGCTTGTCCGCTGTCCACACTTTTTATTTTATCAAACCCTAATCCCAAACTAATCCTTAACTCTCCTGTGTTTATCACCATTTTCGGTCCAATCCAACAATCAAAATGATGTTCAAGCTTTGGGCCATACCTTTTTTTTTTTTTCAAAGAAAAATTTCAAAATTCATTAAGGAAATAAAAAAGAAATACAATCAGAAATAAAATCTCACTCTCACTGTTTATTCGAGACAAACGTATCAATAGGAGACTCTATTTAATAAATGAGCTCCTACATTGGCTTGTCTATGTATCTGTCGAACAATAACATCATTCCTGCATCTAAAAATAATTCTACAATCCTCAACGACCAACCCAAACATAGAACAATTGGGAGAAAAGGAATGTAAGACATAAACCAGACGGTGATAATCTAAATAAATAATTCCCAAATCTTGCATATTTAATTCCACCCACAAAAGAGTTGATGGTAGAGCCATCGTCTCCACAATTGCTGGATCATTATGCAAAGAAAATGCCCAGATAGAGCCATAATCTAATACTTCATTATATTTTCTTTTCTAATTTATTCTTTTATCACTAGTAATATTAATAGTTCATGTTAAACTTAAGCTCTATCTTAAATTTAGGGGTGTAGTGGATTAGGATTATGTTAGATTTTAAAAGAATTATTGAGTTTGATAGAATTGAAGAATTTCTTAAAATTTCCACATATTCTACTGGAATTCTACATATAATTTTATGAAATTGATGAGACTTCTTTTATAGATTTTGATTAACTTTGATGAAATTACAATGATTTTTATATATTCAAAATCAAAATTAATTTTAAGATCTAATTAAATAAATGAAAAATAATTAATTCGTCTCTGAGGTTTGACCAAACTAACTCGTCCTCGTCTTTATCAATATTAATTTATGATCCCCGAAGTTTACTTTCGTTAAACCCTTCAGTTTTTTTGTCCAATTTTATTCTGATTTTGACGTTAAAATGTGTGAAAAAGACAAAAATAGCCTCACAATTAAACAAGAAAAGACAACAATACCCCCACTTTCCTTCTAATTTTCTCTCCCCCTATCTCTAACTTTCCACTTTTCCAAACGCAACGGTTAACTCCAGTCGAACCTCCAAATACAATCCCGCCACCGACTACAACAATTAGAAAGAGAATGGGGAACTCCCATTCTTACTAATTGGATTAAGAAAATACAACAAAGGTCACCGGTTAAAGAAGAACCAGAGGTTATAAATATTTAGGAATTCATTGAAGATCTTGAAGGAGGAGGAATAGCCATTCCGAACCATTTCGAGAAAAGCCCTGAAATTAGGGCTTTGCTTCATGGGTTTGTAGATATGGAGGCAAGAAGTCCATTAAAGTTCTTGAATCAGATTGGGTCGCCAAGAAAAGCCAAGACTTTTGGTGGGAAAGAAAATTTTAGATTTTAGTCCAAGACCAGTTATAATCCTCTTCATCTACAATGGTCCTAACTAGCTTTTGGAGTTCCTTCTTTAATTCAGTCGCCTTGGCCATGACCGTCTGATCGGAATCAAAGACACCGATCTTGGCCATGAAAAGAAAAATCAAAGAAGGTGATTAAAACAACAAATTGATGTGCGTTTAATGTTCAGTGGGAGTTGTCGTGCCAAGAATGGTGAGACAGAGAATGAGAAGGAGAAGGAGAAGGAGAATGCCCTGTTTCATTCTCTTTCTTTTATTTTCAATTTTTATGAGAAAATTATCTTTCTTCTCTACATTGTGAGGAATTAGAAAAACTTTTGAGGATTGTAACATTGTAAGATCAATTCAATCACATCACATTCATCTTGTTGAAAGAGATATTTCAATGGATTCGGATTTTAAGGAGGAGCTAAGAGGGTTAATGGGTAAAAAAGAAGTGAAAAGTTACACTTGTGTTTGTTAAAGGAGGATTGATTGGTGGTGCTGATCAAGTGGAGAAGTTAGATAAGGAAGGAAAATTAGAGATTTTATTTCATGGGATTTCTAAACAACTTGCCGAAGAATGTGAAGGATGTGGGGGAGTTAGGTTTGTAATGCATATGGAGTGTAGTGGAAGTTGTAAAAGTCTTGGATGTTGCGCAAAAGAAGATGGTTAAATGTGGTGAGTGCAATGAGAATGGATTGATAAGCTACCCTGTTTGTTGCTAATTTTTTTTATTTGATTAAATCAATATTTAATTGAAATCAACATTAAAGGGTGTATTGGATTAAGACTCAATTAGATTTTAAAAGATTTTTGAAATATTTAGATTGGATGGTGGATTTGTAAATTACTATTTTATTTATAACTAACTCTCTGAAATCTAACGAAATCAATAATTTTATAGAATCTTTCTAAATTAGTAATATTTTTGAATACTATCAAATTTGTATGGACTTTTAAAAAGTCATAATTGAATACCATAAGATTTTTATGGATTTTGTAAGAATCTGAACTGAATACCATAAAATTTTAACAAACTCAAAAAAAAATCTAGAGAATACCATTGGAATTTTAAAATCTTATAGAGTCTTGATCCAATACACCCCTTACTTAAATCACGTGAATTGCTATCTTTCCAAGAAGGCAAATACTACTATCTTCGTTCCATAGTACTTATCACATTTGAGGTTTCAAGGAATAATAATTTTTTTTTTCATATTTACCCTTTGTATATGATCAATAATTACTACTTCAATTCAATAGTTTTCTTAGAGAACTAGTATTAAATTAAGGGCAATATAGTCAATTTACTCTATAATTTATTATAACTTAAATAAATTTAATGATTTTCAGTGGACATTAACTAGTGCAATTAATGAAACTTTAATGCTTTCTTTCAAAAAAAAAAAAAAACACGAAACTTCAATATTTTACCCTTTGTATATGATCAATTAATTTTTTAACTAAACCCTTTCAATTCAAACCAATGTTTTTCTTAGAGAAACTAGTATTAAAATTAAGGGTCCAATATATGTCAATTTACTCTATAATTTATTTATAATTAAATAAATTTAATGATTTTCAGTGGACCATTAAACTAGTGCAATTAAATGAAAACTTTACATGCTTTCTTTCAAAAAAAAAAAAAAAAAAAACACGAAACTTCAATGCTTTCTTTAAAAAAAATGAAATTCAATGCTTTCTTTCAAAAGAAAAAATGACACGTCAATGCTGGATAACGATTTCACAACTTCCTATTTCATAAATAAAAACTCTTTAAATATTAAAAAATCTTAATATGGTTTGTGGTTTAGTATAATTAAATGGCAAATCAAACAGTAAGATCTCGTTATAATGGTATGGACACATGAACAGTAACGGCCAACCCCACACATGGCCAATCACGTGAGCACTATAACGGGCCATGTCATAAATTTAGGACCCAATATATAAATGGTGGAATAAATAAATAAATTCACATCTCAATTTTATTAATTTGATTTTGTGACCGTTTTAAGTTTTATCTTATCCATTAAGTACTTCGATTTATTAAGTTACATATATAAAATATTTTAATTTATAAAATTATTTTATTAAATATTTCAACTTATAAAATTATATCAATTGAATACATATTAAATAATTAAAAAAATAAAAATTATTGTTTCAAAATAAAAAATAGAAACCCTTAAAAGTTGTTATTAGTATAGAAAAAGTAAATAATATTTACCAAAATTTATAAATTTAAGGGGACAATAGTCAACAGGTCTCCTTCAAAATTGAAAGTATTATAAGATTAAAGTTATAAAATTAAGGAACGAATTTATATATTTAACCATTATAAATTAAGAATTAAACTTCATATGAAAATATAAGTCTAAACACATAAATTTATCTATGTACTTATCATAGAAAACTTCGTGGTACCCGAAATATTGTAGAAAATTCTATTATATTCTAAAGTTACGAATTTTAGTAATATTACACACATCTCCATATTAGCAACAATGACTTTTAGGGTTTTACATTTTTATACATAAAATGTTGACTTAATATACGGTTAGTATGACTTTTGAACAATAATTTCACATTTATCAACTATCTAGTTGGTGTTTAATTTAGTTTTTTAAGTTTGAGCATTCAATATAATGATTTTATAAGTTAAAATAGTGCAAATTTATAAGTTAAAATGTTTAATGAATTAAAATAAAAGTTGAGAATGTTTATGAGAAATATATTTTAAAAAGTCAACTTTTTAATTTATTCGTTAAAAATTATAAAATTACAAAGGCTATTACATAAATTCACACGTGAATTTTATAACTTTAATCTTGTGATACTCTGAACTTTGTAGATGACCTATTGTGCACTCGAACTTAAAAATTATGATAACAATACAGACTTTTCTATAATAACAACAATAAGGGTTTTTAGCTTTTGTGTGTAAAATATTGATTTGATATATGGTTAACTTTTAGACAATAATTTCCATAATTTTCAACTATTTAATAGGTATTTGATTGATCTAATTGTACAATTTGAAGTACTCAATAGAATAATTTTGTAAATTTAAGTGTTTAATATGTGTATTTTTCTAAGTTGAAGTATTTGACAAGCTAAAATAAAAATAAAAAGTGGCATAAAATTAAAATACAAAATTTAAGAATTAAATGCCAAATTATAAATATCGAATATTTTAACTTATAGATTATTTTATTAGACACTTAAAATTTATCAAATTAAATTAATTGAGCACATATTAACTTATTAAAATATACGTAAATAACTGTAAATAATTATCTGAAATATATAAAAAATATTATATTTATTAAACACTTATCTGATAAATAAAATAGCATCCAATAGATATTATTTTACAAGTTAAATTTAAATGACATAAATTAAAATTTAAAATATGAACTATGCAACTAATAAAAAAAAAAATTGAGATGATGATGGATTGATTAGTTTGTGGTATGAATAGAAGTGGTGGTCTCCACACACCATAGTCATAGTGCACACTTTAATAAAAATGATGGTTTAATAATAATTGTTTCGGTCAGAGGATGACTATGGAATCTCATCCAAGGCCAAGGGTATAAAAGTACCAAATTACCCTCGCAGAATATTAAATGGGAATGAAATCATAAAGAGTAGAATGGTAAATAAAAGGCTAGACTTCATTATCATGGAGAAGGTAAGTGGGGAACAAACTTTTTTAATCTCCGAAATTGATGAAGTTTGACTAAGAAATCACAAATGTGCCACCAAACCATTTGAGTTAATGCTTTTTTTTTTTCCAATAAATAAAGATGTCAGTTTGAAAACTTACACAATCACAATATATAGTACTAATTGTTATTTGGCATTAATTGGGAAGAATACTTTGGGTTTACTCCGTCTGAATCCTTATATTGATTACCGCTCCGTTTTATAATTTTTGTCATGATTTTTTTAAATGAAAGAAAAACTTTATTAAACCAAAGAAAAAGTGTTGGTACAGAATTACGGACCGAACTGAATTGAAAATCGAATTTATTTATTTTGATTTAATATTGTCAGTCGTTAAAGAAAGATTGGCTTATTTAGTTTGGACTAAATTATTATTATTCAGTATGATTCAATTTTTTAAAAATTTATCGATTGAACTCAAAATCAAATCGATATGACAAAATTCGAATTAGCTGAACCAACTGATTCAATTCGAATCAATTCGACCAGATGACAAATTCAATATGATTTAGTTTATTATCCAAAAATTTCGATTTGCATCTTCTCATATTGGTCAAATCTAGTCGACCCCCTAGCAGATAAAAACTGGACGATAGGAGGGCACCTCCTCTATCCAAACGGACTCATCTAAAATTAAAACAAATTAAAGCTTAGATAGCTGATGAGTAACTTTATTATTAACGCGAAAACAATTAAAATAAATAAAAGAACTAATTAAGGAATCGAGCTCTAAAAGGCCTTGTTCTGTATTTAGTATTGGAAAATTCTCCGAATTGATGTGCGGAGTCAGAATCAACGAGTCTTGCTACTTGCTACTGCTTCTTCCAAATTAGCAGGAGGGAGGAAAACAACCCGTTTATAAGATCTATAAGCCAAAATTGCACCAAAACAATCTCCATTTAAAAAATAAAAATAAAAAAGTTTCATTTGAGAAAATACTAACATGTAAGACTGCAAGCAACCTAAAGTTTCATTTAAAAAAACAAAAAAAAAAAAAAGAATTCATAGATCTCTATCCAATAAACTAATTAAACCTACCGTCTGTATTCGTTCGTTCCATAATATTTATTACATTTGAGAAAATAGTTTGTTTTAAAATATTATTTAAAAAAAAAAGTTTATTTTAAAATATTTATCACATTTGTAGTTCGAAGAAGTAATAAATATTTTTTTCATGTTTATTCTTTATATATGATCGATAATTATTACTTTAATTTAATATTTTTTATAAAAAATTAGTATTAAATTAAAGATAATACATGGTTTATTTCTTTATATATGATCGTATAATTATTACTTAATTTAATATTTTTTATAAAAATTTAAAAAATTAGTATTAAATTAAAGATAATATAATCAATTTACTTAATAATTTATTATAATTTAAATAAATTTAATAGTTTTCTTAATAACGTGAAATTTTAAATGTTTCAAATATTAAGAAACAGAAATAATAAATGTTATTTTTCTCATTTTACACATGTATTCCGAATCAAATTTGTCTGAATCGATTTGGATTGCAATTGCTTTAAAGAGTAATAAACTTTATACGGCTGAAAAGGTAGATCAAAACTGTATCTGTTCGTAGGCTAGACTGTGAAGAAAATAAGAAATTGTACCTTTCTCAAAGACTAAAATCTGACCCATAAACGGATATAGTGAGAGCACCATACAATGATACATCAGACATTGAGTCTGTCTGACCCAACACAAGTTGTTTACTTCAGTTGTTTTGTCGATCGTAAAGCACCTAATTTAAACAGTTTCTTGTCTAACCTTGACCTCTATTTCTACGAATCAACCAAATAGACGTTATGATTGCTAAAATGAATATATCAAACCCTTTTTCTCCGCCCCCTCTTGGCCTTGGTGAAAGGGTAATCATGCTTGCTTATCTATCAAGTATGAAAAATAAATAAGACCATTTGACATCTCAATTCATAACTCGTACTTGCATTCTTTTTCAAGACAGAAAAAGAAAAAAATTCTTTTTGAAAAAAGAAAAGAAAACGAAAGACCTGCCTGGTTGTCTATTTCTCTATATAAGGAGTTATGATGATTACCTACCAATGCAGAAAGTCAAATCAAACTCTACTGCTTTGAAGTATCCATACCGTAAAGTCGGTTGACAATGACCTGGGAATATCATTTTCGTCTCACAAACTTATTAACACAAGTAAAAATTAAAATACACTACTCCTTTTTATAAACAAAAGTCATTTCAATAATTTTTTTTATAAATAAAATATTAAGAAATAAAATTAATAAATTTTTTAATTTTAAATTTTTAATTTTACTTTATATATATTACATATATTAATTATTAATAATATAAAATAAATGATAATTTTAGTTAAATTAATAAATTTTTTACTCTTATATAGATGAAATTGTTTTTTAAATCAACATATGGAAACCTAGGATAATTTTCACTTGTGAATAGAAAAAGTACTACATTCGTTTCAATAATTTTAGCATTCAACTTTTTCATAATAATTAAGAAAATATTTTAACTATCTAATTCTATATAAAATAAAGGTAATTAACTAAATTACCTTTTAATTAATTATTTGTAATTAAGAGAGAAAATTTGCTTGAGATACTTAAATAAGAGAAAATCAAAATCAAAATTAAT
Source organism: Jatropha curcas (assembly GCF_014843425.1). Next base: position 51,925 of record NW_023590921.1, on the reverse strand, counting down.
AATTATATTTTTTTTCTAAAATTGTTGTTTTTTATTTTGGAAGAGTCTAAAAGTGTTGTTTAAGTGAAAAAAAATCAAAGCAAGGTAGTAGTGGTAAAAGGAAGATGTCAGAACTTTCTATTTCTTTTCTTTTCGCAATTAAAGTGATTTTAGTTTCGTAAATAATGGGAAATTAAAATTTTCTAACTTTCAAGCATTGATTGAAATTGACAGACCAGTAGTCAATAATACCACACCCTGGTTTTTAACACCTTAATTAATTATCTCCACATGGCATGGAACCTCTTAATTCATTATCTCCACATGGAAACCTTCACAGACGCTGACATGGACAGGGTCTCTTAATTGCTGAGGTATAAATAGAATAAATAACACTGTATAAGAAAGTCATGTCCCAGCTCAGATCAATGAGAAAATTATTAATCAAAAATCAAATTAAGATAATATTTATATAGAATTGTAGTTAGAAAGAGGAATACAAGAAGTTATTGAAAATATTTTTCAGATCAATAGGAAAAAAATTAAGAAAAATGTTTTACTTTATAAAATATTATTATTTTAAATTTTGATATATCATTTATTAAAATAAAATAAATGCTAAATAATATATTTAAATAATAAAGCATTTCTAGCAAGCTTCTGTTTGGAAACATGAGCGGTGGGGGTTGAGTACAGTGAATCTAATAAAGAGGTGGTTACATGGACATAGATCCAGCTGGGACCATATAAGTGATTGAACAAAACGACTGAACCGTTCAATCCAATATGGCTATACTTACAGAAAAACGTTACAGAACAGTAGAATCCAACGGCTGATTGATTTTTATGCACATAACAAATTTTAGCATCAACCATAATCTCATTGTCTGGAGTTTAAATGTGAGAAGAAAAAAAAAAAAGAACTAGTAATCATAACAAGGTTTTGCTATCACAATTAAAAGACTGCTCTTTTACAATTTTTTGCTGCAATTTTACATGCAAAGCCTAAAGTGGAAATAAATATGTGGTGAACCTATTAGCATATGCATATTCACTATGACCAGTTTGCGAAAAAATATGTGAGATTTTTTTTTTTTTATTATTATTATTACTTTTAGCAATACTAGTATACATGCAACGTCGCAACATATTTTGGGATATCACCATGAAAAAGGGCTTGCTCCCAGCAAAAAAATCTCATTTTCGACGTCTTTCACCCATTGACAAACCCTGTTGCAAGTCTTTATAGCCAGAGCCTGCAAGTTCAATTCAAAATAAAAAACTCAACATTCAATCTTACTATATGCGGAAATAATGCAACAGATTGATGGTCATGTTGCTAAGTGTGACCAAATGCACTTGTAATATAGGCATTTTGCAATTTGACTTGCAACATTGATGACCATTAAAGATTTGAATTACAACATGTTGGCTCATTTGATAGATGTGAGAGCACATGTTTTGCAAGGTAGAAAACTATGGCAAGCATATAAAAATATTGTACATATGAGTAAATGCCAAACCTTGTCTGCGAGAGGATCAAATGCTGCATAAAGTTCAAAATCCGGAGTGACCCAACAGAGTAGAACTGTTACAAAGTAGAAGAAAAAAGAAATGTGAATCACCACTAGAGATTTTCAATTAAGCATCTAAAGGAGTGAGCATTTTTTCACGTGCAAGTGGAACTAGCATCAAGTAGCAAAATTGAGAGAGAATTTTTCCAACAATGCAGAAAAGGCCTATTGAACAAAATACCAAATTGCTCGAAAAAGTTTTTCATATATGTTTTGTCATCATGAGAAAAGACCTCAAAGATAAAACATTTTATGAATCATGAATGTGATAAAATATAATTACACATTTCAGTATATTTTGCTTATTTTGGCTTGAATATGGGCTAAAATAAAACCAAACTAAATAGAATGTAACCAAAGAGAATGCAATTTACCATAGTTTTCATCTCTTCTAAACTGGGTTTTGTGAGGCCCATTTCCTTTATCATGCATTGAAGCATAAAGTTTCTGGTAAGCCCTGTACAATCTGCAAAACAAGATATTAGTTCTTCAATTAATACCTACTGCAAAGGGGAATTCAATGATTAAGGACAAAATTTGGCAGTTACCTTTTCTGTTGTTGTGGGCTATTAATTGGCGATGAAAACTCAGAAGATACATATTGATCCAGATAAATACTGCGATATATAAAGTGCCAAAGTCCAGCGGGACCACCAATGCCTACATATGATTCTCTGAATCTCTCAGGAGAATCAGTTGGTAGTCTATGCTGCCCCAAATGAGGAGAAGCAGTTCCAGAACGAGGCAATGGATCACCAGGAAGATCCTCAACATGCATCCCACCATCTAGCATGGATCTCTGCACTTCGCTGAGAACACTGGACTTTAGAAGAACCATTTCGATACGGATCCTGTAAAAGTTTCATCAACAATTTCTGAACATGATGTAGAATGAAAAAGATCATAAAACATTGCTTACTCCACAATAAATTAAGATGTAATTTCAATAGACATGTTCAGAGAAACAATATTGCATTCCGTTTCTATCATGTCATTATGGCATGTGAGATGTTAAGTAACCATGATAAACCTTGCCCCTCTTCCTGTTCCCAGAAACATTGCAACTCTATTTTCAATGTTAACAGAAGATAAGAAATAACAAGAACAAATGAAGAAAAGTGAAATTTAATTCCTTGAACCTAGTTTCAGAGCTAAAAAAAGATCAGAAATGATGTAATGAATGGTGTTATCACAATAACAATATCGTAGCGTTCCTCATCTATATATTATTCACATATGATGGAGGGGAACAACACTTACAGCAAAACCTTGTACAAAAATAAATTCAATGTATTAGGCCTTAATCCAGTAAAAACTGAAATGCATTTGATTTTATCTTCCCAATAGTAATATAAATAGATATTTAAAATAAAAATTTATAAGAAAGAAGTTGGGCTTCAAACACATTATGGAAGTGTATATTTTAGTTTGACACTTTAGAAACTTATTCAATAACATGAACTCACAGCATATATGGGGATTTTATTATTTCTAATTAAAGGGTGCTTTTGAAATTTAACTAAAGCAGAAAACATTTTATTTAAAAAAATTTCACTTGAATTCTGCTCTTCATATCATAATTTTTGGAATCATAAGGATTGTAATTTCTCTCTTCATCTTTTCTCATTCATTCCAAATGAAATAATTTTTAAATCTCTGTCCAACATTATAAGCCACAGTAAACCATCCAATAAACGTAAGCAAAAGTTTACCTGCAATCCTTAAGATGATAAAAGGCATCCGAACTAGTAGTAAGCAGCATCAAGTAGGTATCAACCTGCACAATAGATTGTAAGTGTCATGTCATTTCCAATGGCACTGTAACAAGAATAAAGAACATGATTGACAGCAGTTGACATAAATGGAAACAAGTATAATTTAGGGAAAATAATGCCTCCTAAAATCATGACAGGAACACAGAAAGTACAAAGTCTGTTTGAATATGCATCATAATAAATGTAGTGAAACTAAATTTGACTCACATCAAGGTAATGGACATAAGCATACAAAAATGCCATGGGATTGTATCTTGGGAGGCAAATTGGTGAGAAAGACTCAGATGTCCTGCAAAAAGCCCAGGTAACGTGTAAGGCTACACTCCAAAAAAAGAGTTCACAAATCACCACCATACATCAGTTTTGAAGTCAGCAACTAGTCTGAAAAGGAAGAAGCATACAAAACAAGGAAAGAAGGAAAAAAGTGAAGCCAACAACCACCAATCAAAAGGATAATGAAGTCATTTTTCCTATAGTCACTCAATTGTTTTTAACTTCCATGCATAAATGAAGAATTGACCAAATAATTAGGTAACAGCATGCATTACAAAAATAGAAAGAGCATGGAAAGGTTGACTGTCGACATGTAATTGCCCCCAAAAAATAGAACAGGATAAGAGAGTTTATAACACTTCTATATTATAAGCCTATCTACTTAAAGAAGTTTTTATAGGAAGAGTTATCAATAAAGAAACAATGACTTCATTAATATATGGCAACATTACTATCACATAGTGTTGAATATTTCCTCATTATCTTACACATTGAACACAATAATTAACAAGAGAAGGTTATCTCTACTTGCCTAAATGATTCTGATGACATAATAAAGTTAGAAAGCAGCAGCATGTCATCAGGATGAAGAGAAGCTTTCTGAGCACCAACTAGACTAACAACCTGAAATCAAGCTTCAAGTTATAAAGAGCTTTAACCAGTAACTGGAACTTTACAAGAGGGTATTCCTGCGTGTAAAAAGGATGGACAAAAGAATAAAGTGTGGGAAAGGCATGTATTTACTTTGTGTTTGCACATTAATATTGCAAAAAGGACACCTGAATCAGCAACATCTTGCAATATAGCACATGCAGCTTGTCTTGTTGCATACGCTAGGGGAAGACAAGTATATGCATGAAGAAAGGTGGCTGGATTCCTGATCAAGAAAAGTAGGAATTTCCATCAGCACCATCTGATTTAGAAAGGGGTGCAGAAAAATATGGATATTCCACTATTAGCTTATTGAAAATAAAGTGCAAAGAGACAAAAAAAATATACTTGTAAACTGCTTCTTAGACATTTCAACTTGCTAATCTTAAAAGGCAAGATATTAGAAAACCACAAGAACACTGGTACATGCACACACTGAATGCGGGAAAAAGTAAAAAAAAAAAAATGATCTACTAAAGTTCAAAAATCAAGGAACATTTTAATACATAACAGACAGGCAGTTCAGCTGATGCCACAGCTCTTTAGTTATCTGACTTTGTAAATACAAATAAAAAAGGTACACATTAAAAAAAGTCTTCTGTGATCATTTAGCATCAGTTGCATATGATAGTATGCAGAAAGTGCAAAAGCAGGTTCTAAATTATTTCAATCATTGGTTTACAATGTTCATTTGTATTTACAGCAACAGGAGGTGGTCTTTTTTTCTTTTCTTACTTTGGTGTCATTCAGAAAATTTTATAGCAACAAATATGTAGTGCATATTACATTGAGGGTTTCTATGCTTTTTGCATCAACACCTTATGAAATCAATAAATCAAGAAAAAACTCCCAACCATCAGAATATCAGGGATAAATTTTAATTGCTCGAACTCCAGCAAAAGTGAAAATGTGAAATAGGGACAGAGAAACAAACCAACTAAATGAATGTATGAGAGAAGAGAAGACAACATCTGTTCCTCCAAGCAATGGTGTCATATCAAACTTGGAATTCCTCTCGAAACATCTATTTACAGACTTTGTTAAAATGAGTATCATCTGCGTCAAGATTATAATAAATAACAGGAGAAAATAATTAAACTGAGTGAATAACTTTTATTCACTAAAAGACGGTAAGAAAATAATTAGTGAAGTTAACAGCAAAACATTCAATGACTACCTGACCATAGATAAGTTCCAACTGCCCTCTTAACGATTCATATGGCTCATCTGTGCAGCTGATGCAAACTAAGTAAATTGGTCCTTTCACAAGAAAAACCACCTAAAGCAACAAAAGTTTCTCAAGAGTTTGGCAAGATTGAAAATGATATATCTATCACATTTATCCACTAAAACATCTATTTCTTCCACAGAAATATAACAGTAGTAGGTTTTCCAAGGCAGATGCTTTTCAGTTCTTCACCAACTAAAAGACTTGCATAACATAGTTCAATAAAGCAAAAAGCACAACTAATACAAGGGCTTTTGGAGTAGTATGTTCATGTGCAACTCCTCTATCAATTCCTAATAATGTTAGAGGGTCAAATAAATTTTTGAAGAATAATCCAGAAGTTGTATTACCAAGAGGACAAAAACAGAATTTTCAATTTAAGGTTCCAGGAATGAGATTAACACAACAATAAACAAAAAAGAAAAATGAAGGTGGCGAGAATATATGAGTAAACCTGATGCTTTCCTGCCCTAACCAGTTTGACACGATCCCCCCTGAAGAATAAATGGTGAAGAAAACTATTGTGAGTCTCCATAAGATTGACTGCAAAGTAAAAATAATCCAAGTAATGGGTGTTGAAAGACAAGATTTCTTAAATTCATGTACCCATTCTCCACAAAGGAAATGATGGCCTGCAATGTTGCTGAAAACCCAGCTAGCCTGTGCTCATCGCCATATCTGAAATTTAATGAGAGATATTTAAGAGGACAAGGAAACACAAAGCAAATTATTAAATTTTCACTCTATATAGTCCATTATAAGCTAATTTACCCACACTTTGTTGCAGGATTGCTACTGAATTTTTTTTTTTTTTATTTAATCAATGTCTATTTTATTAATAGAATTTTTTTTGTCAAAAGCCTGTTTTATTAACATAAAATTCATGTTATAAATAGATAAAATAATATTATAAATTGCTAATGAAAGAAAAAAGATAATCTTAAAACTTTAAATATATTGTGTTTTGTATATTAAGTTTTTTTATTTTTATTGGTTCATGTTGCACTCTCAAAATTTTTATATTTATCCATTTCCATGAAAATAAAAACATGTCAAAGGATCTTTTATTTCACCATTTTTTTATTATAAAAATTATTAAATCCATGCAATTTTTATACTTTTAAGCTTCTGGAGTATTAACTATTAAGCAAAATTTTTTTAAATAATCTAGATATTATCTATCACAATTTTCTCATAATTTTACTTTTACCATTAAAGAACTTTTCAGAGTGATATGCAAAGAATTTTAGTGATGAACAATAAAATATAATAGTTGTAAAATGATTTTTTTTTTTTTTTCACTTGTTATATATTATTGTTATATGGTTACAAACATAGTAGTTCTTCCTATATAAACGAAAAAGGAAAATTTTCTTATTAACATCAATAACATTGATTTCAAATGGACAAAAATAAATGTTGAGATAGCTTATTTATTAAAAATGATTATATAAAAAAATTGTATACCTATGGAACAACTTTTTTTTTTTTTCAAAAAAAAGCTTTTGATTTGAATCAATAATCCAGTTGGTCAATCTATCATCAACAGTTCAAAATTCATACTTATTCTCAAATTCATACTCATTTGTTTATATACATTTAAGACATTTAAATTAAATTAAAAAGAATAATTTTAAAAAATAAAAATGAGATGAAGGGAAAAAAAATTTATTGGACATCCACTTGCTGTTGCTGAAAATGACCTTCTGACATTGAACCTCTATACATAAATCTTGAAATGACCTTCTGACATTGAATCTCTATACATAAATCTTGAATAAGGTATTGTTATAGTATTTTAGGAAGTGGAAAAATCAATAAGGACAACCAAAGAGAATATTTTGTGCACAAAATTATCAGAATACTATCCTTGGAACAGTAACTTTCTAATGCATTTTACTATATAATAAAAAAATTTAAAAAATTAAAAAGAAAAAAAAAAAACATGGCACTTATGTTGTTAGGCCATTGGAAACATATGAAACAATTTAAAAACTAAAAAAAATTAATTCAGAAACTTGCTATCGTTATAAATTGTGACTTTGATAATAATCTGGTTCATTGGAAGGCCCAATAGGCAAAAATAATTTTAGTATATATATAATAATAATATAATATAATATAAAGCAGCCAATCATGATGAGATTTTAGTTAAGAGCTAAATTTCTAAAATAAAACAATAAAAAAGTCCATGCATATAGATGCATTATTTATGAGAGGGAAAAAATATTGAAGAGAGTTAAATGGCCCAAGCAGATAAGCAAGAATTGAGAAGATCATAAGTCATAACACATGTCCCATGCCGAGATTCAATAAAAATGGATTTTGTCAAATGTTTATTCTATTATGGTTTTCAAATGAATTGTCCTGTAGTTTTCCAACTTCACCTATTCTTTTTGACACAATTAAAACTATTTCTCATGGAGCAGAATTGTCAATTTCTCCAAAATCACTGTTCCCGTGAACAGTGATTTTTGCATCAGTTTTAGTGTATATATGATAATATAAAGCATTAAGGTGGATAAATACTATTTACATGCTACTATGGCATCTGACTCAAACCTGGAATATATTGGTTTCCCGGAGTGACTCAAAATAAAGAAATGCTTCTTCCTTTTTCTCCATGATATGGAAGCATCATCCTGCACTTCATTTATTAATCAAACAAGACATAATATTGCAGGAATCCAGTGAAGTAATATACTTTTTAGCACATATGGTGACTGGTACATTGAATAAACAATGGAATATGTGGCTGGAGTTTTAAAAATACACCAAATAATTGAATGAATAATATAATGATAAAAAAAACTAGTAATTATGACAGAATGCATGGTGTGCACGGGCAATGGTATGCTCATTTATCTGCTCTTCCCCACCCCCCCCCCATATGTGGCTGGAGTTTAAAAATACGACCAAATAATTTGAATGAATAATATAATGAAAAAAAGAAAACTAGTAATTTATGACAGAAGAATGCATGGTGTGGCAACGTGCAATGGTATGCTCATTTATCTGCTCTTCCCCACCCCCCCCCGCTTGCTCGTCAATTTTAACATGGAATCATGCACCATGGATATGTTCATGGGCAAGATGGCAAATGCAGAAAGGGCACATGTGCCCCCCCCCCCCCCCCCTTCTCATGGCAATTTTAACATGGAATCATGCACCATGGATGATGTTCATGGGCAAATGGCATGCAGAAAGGGCACAGTGCTCGACTTTAGGTGTGCCAGTGTCTTCCAATAAAACGAAATGTTTCACCTCTTAAAGACAAAAACAGCTCCAAGAAATTATTAACGAAAAAAAGACGGCATATAATTAGAGCTTTGCGTGCTTTTTCCCCCTTCTTGTAAATGAATATTTTGCAATCCAGGCATGTATCTTGGCAGCAGTAACGGAATATCTAGATTATTTTACCTCTTCGTCACTTTTCAGCATCTAACATTTCTCTTAAAGTTTGCATAATGTTCAAGGTACTCTTGTTTTAAAAGTTTCCTAGAAGAAACGGAGAAAAAAGAGCTGTCCATCAGGTCAGCAAGTCTATGTCAGCAGTAGCTGTTCTATCTGGCAAGTGGTGAATTGAGCGATGGAAAACACATATTGCAACTATTGCTGATTATGTGGCAACAATTGTCTCTCAGTTCTTTTTTTCTCACTTTCTTGAAAGGAGCTCTCTCCCTATTAAAAAAGATTGGTACCCTAAAATTCCAATCTACATGGTGCCGAACATATAAATGTTATTAAAGAAGACTAGTGATGAACAATTCGAAAAGTCTATATCGAAACACTAACTTTGCCAAATATCTTCCAAAACTGGAACCTGTAGACTTTATCTTTATTGCTAATCCCAATGTACTAGAAATATATATTAACTAGGAAGACTAGTAAAGAACAAAATTCCTGGCTGTCATTTCCTGCAGATTCATAATCATTTGAGACCCACCAAGAGCATTCATTATAATAATTTTCTTCAGCTACACAGACTACCAACCAAACAGGTCATCAAATTAATATAGAAGGTTCAGATGTTGAGTGTCTTTTAAAGTGTAACGCCAGTAAGAAGTAGAACAATTTCCGGACAAACAGTTTGGTGAACTAAATAGATGAATTTCCCTTCTGCTAAAACATACTATATGAAAGCTAGGTTATATAAGCTCTCGCTTTCCTAATGCCTACTGATGAACTGGTATTTCATCTCAAACTAGTAGTTTAGAGATATTTCACTGTATAACTAAAATTCTAGAATTCACAACAATTAGATTGCTAGAAATTAGTCAATACACTATAAGCTGAAGGTTAATGTATGAATCTAAGCAATGCAAACTAACAAGGATCCGTTAAATTTATAAAAGAATTACGAAATTGAGAAAAAAAAAATGGAATCTGAATAGTCTCAAAACCACAGTACCTCATCGACATGCCGTTTCCCAGGCACCCACGCTGCCTGTGAGTCCAGAACCCCATCGACTCGACCATCATTCCCAACTTCCTGTATCTCATCTTCACTCACTTCACCAATCCTCGACGCACTGGTCGCACTACTACTCCCTCTCTCGCCGGCGTATCCACTACTGCTAGGGCTCGAAGGTCCATCCACCTCCACCTCGGAGTTCGTCCTCCACACAATACCACCACTGCCACTGTCAACGCCACCGCATTTTCCGACCTCTATTCTCTCTTCTTCGTGATTAACGTGGTCATCCAGTGATCCATTAAGCGATGGCACTTGTTGTGGCACCGCCAATGCTTCGTCGTTTTGAATTATACCATTGGATTCTTCAAGCGGCTGCACCGATACCTCGTCGTTTTGGATTATGCTATTGGATTCTTCAAGAGTTACCGATTCGAATTGGTTTTCAAGAGGCTTAGGGTTAGGGATGGGATTAGGATCGTCGCCAGATGAGGAACTGAAATCGGAAGCAGAGGACATTGATGTAATTTCAAATATACAAGAAGGCTAAGCTTAGAAGTTCTGGCGAGAGAAATGGTAAAGAGAAAAGATGTGGTGAAATTTTTGGATTATTGTTAGTTTCGTTGGTGGTCTACCAGTCGTTGGTGGTTGTTTCGAGGCCCTGCAATGAGAGAAACTCAGAGAGAGAAAGGAAGGAGAGCGTCTGACCGGTAGGTTGGTTAGGAAGTTTCGGTTAACTTGGGTCCGAGTTCACTCGTTGTTGGACTCGTCGCGGGTATAGTTGGAACTTGGAAGGAGAAAAGGTTTAAGTTGATAATGGGTCAAGCTTAAGATTTGCCCAATTTGGAACAACAAGGCTCGAAAATTGTAATATAAATGATATTTTCTGAAGTTTTTGTATTTGTACTATTTTTTGTTGCATGTTATTTATATTTTTGTATTTACTTGTGATTTAATTTTTTCATATATTATTTTTTGTTTATGAATAATATTATATATTATTTAAAAGTCAAAAAACCAAAATTAATTTCGACTACATAATTAAGATGACAAAATTGTATGATCATAGTATATTATGAAAATAAAAATATAAAAATTTCTACTCGAAATTAGGGTTTTCATTAAATCGTATAAACCGATTTAATTTTATTTTTAAAATTTTGATTTTAAAAAATTGATGGTTTTGTTTGATTTTGTAAAATTTGAAATTCAAACTTTTGGTTCAGTCTACAATTTTAAAATCAAAACCGCCTAAATTGAACCAAAGCCTTATATATTTATGTGTATTTTTAATTTTTAATTTAATTATTTTTTTATTTATTTCAAATATAAAATTCATTTATATTAAATGAAGCGTTAATCTAACCGAAAAGGATGAGTTTTGAAATTATTTAGAAAATAATTATAAATATATAAATTCAATATGAGGAGAATGTACTCTAAGATTGTCAAGGAATAATTTAATTAATTCGAAATTAGCCCTCATTATCAATATAAAAAACAAAAGTACAATTTAGGCTCCTTTTATTTTTGAAAATTAAAATATTTTTCAAATGACTTATTTTTCATTGTTCAACTATAATATTAAAAATTAGTTAAAAATATTAAAATCTTTAATTCATAAGACTATAATAATATAAATTTTATATTTTGAAAATTTTATTGTTAAATATGAAAAAAATGTAAAAAAAAAAAGTAAATTTTGAAAGTCGCTAGTTACCGAAGGTGGTGGCCGATGGCTGGTGATTAATAAATTAAAAATAATATATATTTACAATATCATAATATGGGTGTCAATATCCAAACAAATATTTTCCTTTCTTCAAAATGGAAATTCATTTTCCTTGAAAATGACTTTATTTTACTTTGACAAAAAAATATCTTCTGTTGATTTATTTTTTAAAAACCCCAAAAACAATCAAAAATTATAAAAAATATTCTTCTATAAATTATTTTACCAACATAAAAGTAGCCACTAATTATTTTCTTTATTGAGGGTGTATTATCCTTCTTGTTTCTTTCTATTTGTTTTTTTTTTTTTTTCAAGGTACTTTTACACTGTAATTAATGAGATTACAAAGGAAATGAAGAAAATATTTTGAATTTATATTTGTATCAGTTTTTTCCTTGTCGGACTTGTACCGTAACATTTCAGCGTATGACACAAAAAAGTCCAAGTATACAATGCCAAAATGGAAATTGACAGAGCAGAACAGAGCCATATCTTGGACACAACTCATAAGGCAGTATTAAATGTGCTATGCCAACTCAATACTTTTCAATGTGTCATTTAATATATGACTTCATTTTTTTTCATCTAATATTTTAAAGATAATTTTCTATCTAAATTAAAACTGTTTAATATTATTTTTTAATTTATTAAACTTTTTCTATTTTTTTATATTTTAATTGGATCAGCTAAAGTGTTTTTTTAATATAAAGTTAATTATAATACGATAATTTAATAGCAGTGCTTTCAAATTCGGATCAGACTAACTTGTTTAACTTATTGCATTACAAATTAGTTATTTTTTCAGTTCGAGTTGAGCTTAAATTCAAAAATGGTCAAATCCGTGCATTAACTAATTAAATTGGTTGAATCGGTTCAAATTTTATTTGAGTTGTTTTTAAGTTCATCAATTGTTTTTCATTTTAATTTTTTTTTTTGGTAAATATTAAATAAAATTATTCACAAATATTAACGGAAACTATCCTTACAACTTCTAGGTATATATTAAATAAATTGTATTTGACTATAAATAACTTTTACTGCAAAATTAATTGGGTGGATATTGCCTATATAATTACACGCATTTTTTCTAAAATAGACATAGAACTCATGAAAATTAGGACAATCGTTCGTAAATTTCAAAATGTTGTATTGAAAATCAAATTTATGGCCAAATATATAAATTTAATTATGTACTTTATCGAAAAATTTTGTAGCATTTCAAACTTTGAAACAGACCTATTATGCACATGAAACTACAAATTTTGATAGCATTATCTCTAGAGATGGAATCGGGGTGAGTGGCTTTGAATTTTAAGCTACTCATACCCATATCTATTTAAGATTTTCTATTCGTATTCGTTTTAAATCCGTTTAAATATCCATTAAAATACCCGTATCTGAATCTGTATAAATTTTTACTATCCATTTAAATTTTTACTACTTGTATCCATCTAAAATCCATTTAAATTACCCTTATAGGGGTAAGTTATCAGCAAATCTTAAACTATCTAAATCAAAACTTATTTTAAAATATAATTTTTATTAATAGTAGATATGATACCTTTATAAAATAGCGAGTAACAGGTAGCAGGTACTCAAAGACCTATACCCGTATCCATAACGGGTAGTAATTTTCATTATCCATATCCGTTTGAAACCCATTTATAATCATTTATATTCTCTTTAAATGTATCAGAGCGAAAGAGTACCCTAAAATACTTGTACTGCTTCCATCCCTAATTATATCCTTCACTATATTAGTAATAACTGTTTTTTGTGTTGGTTTCAACCCTTAAAATCAATGTCAAATATAGGATTAAAATAATATGCTACATTCTAAAATAAACCATTATTTTTAAAACATTTCAAATTTATTAGATTTAAAAGTATAAATTTCTTGATCCATATCATTCAAATCTAAAACTAAATATATTTAAAAAGTTAAAAATTAACAAAACATAATTTCACTAATACAAGTCACAATAATCTGCCGCAAAATAATACATCAAATCTATTAAAAAAAAAAAGTTCAACACCTAACGCATCGCACGGATATACAACTTTTTTTTTTTTTTTTTTTTTTCTTAATAAATCAAATGTCAAATATAGATTAAATAATATGCTACATTTCTAAAAATAAACGCAATTATTTTTAAAAACATTTCAAATTTAATTAGATTTAAAAGTATAAATTTCTTGAAATCCATTCATTCAATCTATAAACTATAATTATATTAAAAAGTTAAATTAACAAAAACAAATAATTTCACTAAGTACAAGTCACAATAAATCTGCCCAGCAATAATAATGACATCAGATCTATTTAAAAAAAAAAAAGTTCAACACCTAACGCATAGCGCACGGATATACAACTTTTTTTTTTTTTTTTTTTTTTTTTTACCATTTGAGTATTAGACAAAAAATTTACTATATCGATGGAACTAGAATCATGATTATTATTCTTTTATTTGTCAATATAATGCTTTCATTAATTTTTTTTCAAATTATTTTTCAAAATACATGTAGGTCAGTATTGATTAGAGCTTATAAAACGTTAAAAAAAAAAAAAAACACTACGAGTTAGATTAATCAGTCGAATGATTTCATTTTAGATTTTTAATTTTAATTTTTTAATTTTCGATTGACTTTTGGTTTTATCCATTAAAATCTCTCTTCAATTAGATTTAAAGAATAATTTTATATATAAGTTATTTTAACTTTTTTAAATTTAAATATGTTGTTTAATTAAAAAACATGAGTTGATTTTTCTTCTAGTCTTAAAATGGTGGATGTAAAGCTAATCAATTGATGGTTTGATTAGTTTTTTCCACTTATATTAGACCTAAAAAGTCTAAAATTCAAAATTTTTTAATTATAATTGTTTTTGACGAGTCAAAAGAGAGCTAACCTTCTATGGATAAAGATGTGGACAAAATTTATTGCCGATAGTTATGATAATCGAGCATGAGCAACAGGGCTAATGGATCTGTGTCGTGTTGACGTGAATTGCAAATAGAAGGAATTAAATGTTATATTATTAGTTTATATTATATAAATTTTAATTGCACTGCTAACTAAATTTATGCTTATTTAGTTTTGATAAATGAATTAGTTTTTTATTCTAAAAAAAAAAGAATTAGTTAAAAAAAAATTTTTTTTTTGATAAATGAATGAAATCAAAGCTGCTTTTGAATAAATTAAAAAAAAAAAAAATCTCATAGTCATCGAGTAAAAAATCAAACCAGTTAACCAATTCAATTTTACCGATTATTCATTAACTGGATAATTGTTTATTGGGCTAAACTTAGAACTTTGAAAGCCCAAAACATGGCCCACGAGAAGTGAGAATACGAGGAGGATATGATGGAAAAGAAAAAAAATTGTAGCTTAGCAAAAGACAAGCAATTAGATGAAGAAAGAGAGCAGTCGCAACGGATCACTGAGCCTAAGTTAAGACACGTAAAAAGTCAAGGGCCCACGTGTAGGGGACAAGCAATTAGATGAAGAAAGAGAGCAGTCGCAACGGATCACTGAGCCTAAGTTAAGACACGTAAAAAGTCAAGGGCCCACGTGTAGGGTCATATCAAGGCGACTTAAACAGCCAACTAGTTAGTTAGGCGGTTTCCTTAGAATTGAACTAAATCCCACATCGCTCGGTTACTTCAACAAACAAAGCTTCATAACGCAGGGCGATACGCACTAAGATCGTCCCTTCGGGGACATCCGATAAAATTGGAACGATACAGAGAAGATTAGCATGGCCCCTGCGCAAGGATGACACGCACAAATCGAGAAATGGTCCAAATTTTTTTTTATTCTGTTTGCTTTCTTAATTTTGGATGAAATTTATCATTTTCGTCCTTTCTGTCTTTCTGAAATTTTGGTGAAATTTATCAGTTTCGTCCTTATAATTTTCTTGTATTCTTGTTATGGTCAATGCTTATTTTATGAAGAAACCCTTGGTCTGTTTTCCCTGTAATTTGTTCATCTGTGTACTTCATAGTTCAGTTCTTGCAAATGCCAAAAACCTATGTTCAGTGTCTATAATTAGAGAAAGATGAAGGATTTTGGTTTTCCTCCTGCAATTGAGGTGCTCATAGATCTTTTAGACTTGTATATTGTAAAGTTGCTTTTGTGTGAGCAAACCATATAGAGAGAAGTAAAGGACAGGCGTGTTTATGTTCAGAATTTCTGATTAATGCAGAACATTTACATATAAATGCTATGGCTGCTCAGCAATGTCAGCATTCTTCGATGTACACGATGATTAACAGTGAATTGGAAGGAGAAGAGACAGCCTCCCCTTTTATGGGCCTATACCGGCACGTATTGGGCTAGAAACAACTAGGCCTAATCCACAACTCATGACACTCTGGTGGGCTCTAACGAACTAGGCCCAATCCATTTAAGGATGACAAGCATAAATTAAAAAAATAATCTAAATTGTTTTTTCTTCCTTTTCCTAACGTTCAATATAAAGTTCTTTTCTTGTTTTTATTCTCCATAATTAATCTTTAATATTCATATTTTCTTATTCCGCTTAAGCAACATTAAATTAGTTCCTAAATATTTTGATAATTCTAAATTCATTAGCTTCTCATCCCACATTGGTTTGGGATAAGGTATTTAAGCAAAATATAAAACTTAGGCAACTCTCCTGCCTTTGAGCTAACTTTTGGAGAGTAAGTTAAATCTAATTTATTTTATTAACACTGAGTGTGGGCGTGAAAAGAAAAGAAAAACAAATGAATGTCTAAAATTGTAATATATAATTGTTGAAAAATATAATACTATCATTTAAAATTAATAAAAAAAAAGATGAAATTTACTAAACCAAAATCAATTGTTGTGAATAATTTTAACAATTGGCTCAATATACGAGGTAAATATTAGATTTTTTGAATAAAATGTAGTGCAAATGACAACTCATACGATGGGAAGGTTAATATGAATGTATGGATATTGGGTAATGAGCATCTAAAGGTCACTATCAAGTTCCAATATCTCAATAGTGATCAAGGCAAATGATGTTTAGAAATAGTTTCAAAGTTGCAAGTTACCAACAACTATAGCCAAGAGAGTCTTATGTCTATACCCAAAGGTGTCATTACCAACATTTGCTGTAATTTACCCATTAGGGATAGCAATTTGTAACTTCTAAGACATTATATGGATGTCTTAATCAATATTATGGTCCATAACTTTATCTTGAAAAGGAAACAATGCATAAATCCTAACCTTCCAATTCTGTAATAGTAGACAAATAATCAAATATTTTAACTTTGCAATTACAAGTGAGAGCTTGGTAGGATTTTATAGTTCTCATGGCCCCTCAATGTCTTTATCTTTTAGCAGTGGCCATTAGAATTGCCTTTATTATATATATAAATGGACATGTCACAAGGACCTACATCTTGCATATCATCTCCTTTAAGACACTTGGAGGGGAGTGCCTAACTCCCAATTGGTACTCTTCAATCTCTATCTAGCCCCCCTTTACCATCTATAGGTAGCACATGCATTTTCGTCCATATACCATACTTTAAAAAGAATAATTGCATTCTATCGAATAATAAATAGTAACGCAGTAAATAAAATTGCATCAAGAGTTTATTGAATGTTTCATATATAGTTGTGTGTATCCTATATTTTGAAACTCGACTGATCAAATTACTTCAATAGGTAAATTTGAAAAGCAGTAGTAAGAATAATTCGAGTCTTAATCTAAATTTATTGAGGATATATTTATCTAGTCAGATTTAACTAAAAAATCAATCAAACTGTCAAACAAATCAATAAAAATTATAATTAGAATTTATCAATAAGTTTATTTTAATAAATGCTACTAATTCCAATCTATTTAAGTTCGCTTAAAAATAATTTTTAATTTTTATATAATATATGATAGAATATATAATAAAACAATGATTCAAAAGTAATTAGCCAAGTATCTAATCACAAACGACCAAGCATTTTTTGTAACTACCAATACATAATAAATATTTAATTAAATTACTATCAATAAGTTCAACTCTAGTCTTATTATAAATGCTTAACATACTCGTATACATTTGGAAAAATAAAATTGACACAAAGTATAAGAATAAGAAATAAATTATATTTTTAATTGAAAACTATTGTAATTTTTAGGAGGTTTACTGTGGAATTGATTCATCACAAGAGATTATAATTTTAATAGTGAAATTAAAATATTAATTAGTTTGTTTATCACGCAAATCACATAATTAAATCATATTCCAAATTTTACGTTGTACATGTTATATTATAACTTTTCTTTTCAAGTGAATCACTTAACCAACCTAATTTTTGACTTACGGGTTAGGTTCTTGTTTGCATTAACCAACTTGTATTTATGGCCCGCTAACTAAAACACGAGGCAATGACTTGATTTATAGGCATTGACCCAAAAGTTAGTGTTACTTACTGTATTGGAAAAGGACTCTGTGTGGGGATGAGATGCCGTACCCATATGTTACGTTATATTAATAAGTTCCTATTTTCTATTTTTTTTTTTTTACTATATGTATCTAGACCCTATTATTAGGGACTCTTAAATCCGACTCAAAATTTAGTCACAATTAAGACTCTTCGCCTTCATAAATGAAGAGTGAATCTATTTATTGCGCAAATCTTAACTTATATATAAAATTTGCAATATACCCATGCTATGCACGATTAAAAAAAATAAAGTAAAAAATTGAAAGAATATATATAGAATATATATATATATATATATTCTTGACATGAAATTTCTATTTCTTTTATTATGCTATTAAAAAATATTATTAAGATATATCAATATTTTAAATTATTAGAGTAAAAATTAATAGATAAACATATGTTCAAGAATATGGACTAAAAATGTTGAAGTTTATAGAGATAAATAAAAAAAAGAGGTAAAATGAAAGATGCTAATGTTCATTAATTTGATATATTTTAAAATTAATGTAAAAATAATTAACTTGTTATAAAATCCATGAATAAATAATTTATTTTATAACTAAAAGTTGTATAAATTCATCAATTCATCACGTTATTAATTCTCTAAAACTATAATTAATCCTTATTAAATTAAATCATATCTATATTTCACATATTTAATTTATAAGAAATAATTTTTAATTTTTACATTATGAAATAATTAACTTTCCATATCCAGTTAAATTCATACAATTATGGCGTCTCATTATCAAAATTTATATAACCTTTTTACTTAATACGTTATAATTTCTCTGATGTTATATTTATCCTATTACATCTAAAACGGTTTTAATTCAATATCAATTACATTTAAAACGGTTTAATTCAATAAATAAACAATCATAAATTAATTTATTTTAAAATAAATATAAAAATAAATAATTAAGCATTACACATATCATTAAATTAGAATCCTACGTGACAACATTAGGGAAAAATCTGCCTACTTTATATATATATATATAAATATTGATTACTTAAAGCCACTAATACATTAAATAACAAAACCAAACCAAAAACACTAATTCAAAATAAATTCAAACCAACCCAATACATTAATATATTAAATAGTCAAACCAAACCAAATCAAAAACACTAACTCAAAATAAATTCGAACCAAACTAATACATTAATACATTGAATAATCAAATTAAACCAAACTAAAAACACTAATTCAAAATAAATTCAAACCAAACCAATACATTAATACATTAAACAATCAAAGCAAACCATATGTTGAAGATACATTAAAGAAAACAGTTGGTATTTGAGAGTAAACATTTGTTACAAAGCAATACATTAATACGTTAATTGAATGATTCATTGTTATTAAATTTTATCATTTTTTAAAAACTAATAATTAATAATAATTAAAATTTCATCAATTTTTTTTTAAAAAACTAATAAATTAATGAATAATTACTTAACAAAACCATTTAATACATTTGAACATAACCAAATGCCAAAACCAAAACAAAAAAACCACTTAATTTAAAATAAATAAAATCAAAATTAATACTATTAACACAATTAAATAATTAAAAATTCAAAACCAAAATCAAAAATATTAAATTAAAATAATAAATAAAATCAAACCCTCGATTAATTCTAATATTTTAAAATTCAAACAACGAAAACCCAAACCAAACCCAATCATTAAGCTACATTAAATAAATTAAATCAAATCATACCATATGTATATAATAGTTAATTGGAGGAATATGTCACGTGTCCAATTAAAAATGACTATAGATTCTACACACATGGTCAAACTTCTACGGGCAGGAACAATGCCTGTTTGATTATATACTGATCATATATATATATTGATCATCATCTCACTTCTAAATCTATTAATCCCTTCAATCCCAGGTTATTACTGAGCCCCAGGTGAGTTTAGATAAATAAGACTTGTCGGATTATATTTTACCATAAATCTGTTAGGCAAAACTTATGTAAGCAACAAAAAGTTGAGGGTGCCCAACGATGGTTGATACTTCAGAACAAATAGAAAAAAGCATTTTTTAAAAACTAATAATTAATAATAATTACTTAAAACCATTAATACATTAAATAACCAAATCAAACCAAACAAAAAACACTAATTTAAAATAAAATAAAATCAAAATAATACATTAACACATTAAATAATAAAATCAAACCAAATCAAAAATATTAAATTAAATAATAAAATAAAATCAAACCAAACTAAAAACATTAATTCTAAATAAATTCAAACGAAACCAAACCAAACCAATTCATTAATACATTAAATAATTAAATCAAATCATACCAAGTGGAAGTTTAATTGGAGGAATATGTCACGTGTCAAATTAAAATGACTAATAGATATACCACATGTCAACTTTCTAGGGAAAAATGCTTGTTTTATATATATATATATATATATTGATCATCTCCTAAACAGTTATTAGAGCAGTGAGTTTAGGGATAAAACTGGGATTTAAATAAAATGAGGGCAAACTTTGTAGCACAAAAGTTGGAGGGCCAAGTGGTATGAATACTTCAGAAAAATAGAAAAAAACCAAAAAGTTGAATCGGGCCGACCTTCTTCTATACAAGCTGTGGGTTATATCTTCAGGCAATAAGCCTCAACATATCCATATGTTTATTTAGAAAATAGATAAGTTAAGATAGCCGATCAAGTATAGTGTGGTGGTGTGGTGTGATTAGTCTTCTCACTTTCTGATCACGATAGTTTTTATTACTAGCCAATGAGAAGGTTATCTTATAATGTAGCCTGTTAGATACAATGTAGTTAATATTGTTACTAATGTGAAGAGTGAAAACTTTCTCGATTACAAAAATTTTCACCAATTTTATAAGTTAAGAGGAGAGATTTAATCGGACATCGCATTAAAATCATATGAATAAACGTAATCATTATTGAAATATTCCAAATCTATTATTAATAAAATCGTTCTTACTTAATTATTATTGAAAATTCTATTTTTAATTTTCGCCTCCAAAGTTTAGAGATTGGTATAGAAAAATATCATTTGAAGCAGAGAATTATAATTCTTGAATTATTGAGTTTAGTCGGTGATTGATTATGCGTGGATAATGTTGAAAGCAGTTTTGTGGGGTTGGCTTGGAATCAAACTAGGGCATTAAAAATTCACAATGTTATATCAATATCAGGACTTTTAGCTATAAATTATTAATAAAATAAATTTTATTAATAATAATTTTTAGCTATAGAATAGGCATTTGCAATTGCCATCATATCAAGTGATTATTAATTATTTGCAAATTATTATTTGATTCATGAGAATTAATTATATTTGTAAAATAGCTTCTTTCTCTTCATGTGGTCCCTATCAGATAATGTTTAAATTCTTAGAATGCAATTGGAAATAAAATACTGAGAAGTTATTACTCCGTTCAAAATCAAGCATAGAAACAGCAGCAGAACAAGAATATGAGCAGACTGATTCGCCAATCTTATATCAAACATAATAGCAATATGAGGCAAACTCTCTAATAAAGACTTGCAATTACTAACTACCTTATGAAAATAAGACATATCCAATCTATTAGATTTCAATGGTTGTATTGAAACTTCAACTATATTGGTAATTGCAAGCCTTTGATCCAATTCAATACCTACCGAAAACAAAGAATCTTGTTATCTCCTAAAATTAGTTAGACTGAAGTTGTAATCAAAATACACAACAATATTCTTAATTTATATCAATAACTGTTTTTAAATAAATGAAGGCTGCTAAGAGAATAAAATAAAATAAAATTTATTTTATTGTATTTAGAAAATTCTTATATAAAAAATCAATTTAATTCTTCCAACAAAATTGGATTGAATTGAATCTTTATCTATAAGGTCTTCCAAATGAAGCTATAGAGGATAGAACATACGGCCTCTATATATACAAAACTAATAAGTTAATGTATACATTTACTCTTGTATTTTTCACAAAAAAAATTTTATGGCACTTTCAGCTTTATTTTGATCTATTAGATACTTCAAGTTATAAAATTGTATCTAGTAAATATATTTTTTTTTTGGTTTATAACCACTACTGATCTTTGACTACATCCGACTCGAGTATTGTCGGATCCACATAGGGGATGACACTATATGGGAGTTACATTTCATAATTTACTATTTTGAACTCTAAACATTTTAATATAAATATTATATCGCTGAATATTATAAATAATAAAAAATGTTTGACCGAGTCAAAATACTAAACATTATATGTAAAATTGTTGTCAAATAAGATCTTTATAACTTTCAACATAAACTTGAAAATATTTATACTATCGGTTCATTTCTATAAGCCAAAATTTTGTCGAATTCAATTGATTTCATATTTTAATTGTTTGATTTGATTAAGATGCATAATTAAATTTCAAGAATTCATTGGTTATATTTAAAACTAAAATTCTATCAGATTTGATGGAATTTGAAATGAATTCTACAAAACCATTGTAAAACTAAAATACCACTATAACATATATAGTATTGACTATTTACATTATAATTTTAATAATAATCTTAAAAAGCCATATTTCTTTAGAGTATTAAACACTTAAAAAAAACAAAATAATTAAATAGATTATTTATTTAAATAAAAAATACAAACAATAATAAAATTGCAGATATTTAGTAAACAAAGCTAACATAAATAATTCAAATGTTAGCTTCTTTATTTAGTATCAAGTACTTCTTCTCATATGTGATGAATACTAGGTAGCTAACTAATTAATACCATTTCCTCAAAAAAAGAAAAAAAAAATAGCATTATGGGATGTAAAAGTAGAAAGGGGGTTAGCGCTCCTTTTGGTTCATCAAATTGGTGAAAACTTTTGTAATCAAGATAACTCAAATTCGAAATATTTCACTCTTTAAATAAGTGAGAAAACCAACAACACTACACTTAATTAGCTAATGTATTTCACGTATTTAATATAATCATACATTTTAATTTTAATAAACTATTAACTAGCAAATTCGACCTTTTTAAAAATAATTATACAATTATGGAAACTGTGTTCTTTTTTAGAAGTATTTCTAATTGCAATTTACTCCACGTCAAACGAAATTATACTAAGGTAGCACATGAATTAGCAAATTTAGCTCTCCTTGTCTAATGGAGAGGCCACTGAGATAGACGAGGTTCCTTCTCCTCTTCTTCCTTTTATTTTGAACGATTGTAAAATAAAATAAAATAAAATCATGTGTTCTGCTTCTACCCAAATTGGAAACTAGTACACTAGTAATAAACCCACCTAATATTTAATTATTAGTATTTAAATTTTATATAATCGAACCAGATAGGGTAAGGTATTTGAATATATTATATCCATTTCCATAATTGGATTATTAGCTCTAATAAATGTATAAAACATATAATATATTTACCTATATATAAAAAGATGGAGGAAATAACTTTTCTTAATTATATTAAGAAGCCATACACTTGAGGTATGGTTAATAAAATAATATGAAACTTTTAGAATTAAAAATTGATTAATTACAATTTGTAATAGGATAATATCTTGTTAAACAATCTATTGCACATTGTCATTAGGCAAGCAACCTTTAATACTTTTATTAAAAAAATAAATCCAATAACTCTAAAGAATTTATTTTTTTTTTTATTTTGGAGAACCAAGAATATATAATGCAAGATATTATCAAGATAAAACACTTTGAAATGTCATTGTTAGATTAGTAATGCAAAACTATAGCAACCACCCAATAAATATTCCTATGGCAGCCAGCAAAAACCACATTATCATTGGAATTTAGAATCATGAACTCATTATTCGAATTTTTTTTTTTTTCCCTTTCTTGAATCACTTTTATCATATCTTGACTTAAAAATCACTATAATTTCAAAAGAATAAATTTCCCTTTCACATGTAAAGTGTGATGCTCAACTAAACAAAACGGAAGGGAGAGGCGGGCTTTCACGAGTATCAAACTCGCCAAAACCCATTTAAAGTAGATTTAGATATTAATTAAATGGATTTAGGATGGAAATAAATATAAAATTAATTATTTATTACAGATTTAGATCGAATGTGAATTTAAAAATGCGGATACCAATTATCCATTAAAAATCCATTCTATAATTTAAAAATATTTATATAATAAAATATTTCATGTGAAATTTAAGCATATTTTAAGCAAAGGGATGGAAGCGAGGCGGATTTTTTTGTAGGTGTTCTGTTTACCAATCTATTTACTTATAAATTTTCATATTTATGAATTGATATTTATTTTAACTTTTTTACAATTTTCATTGGTTTTATTCTATATAATGGACTTAGTAAGGTACTATAGATATAAATAGAATTGGTCTTTGTATGTATTTTACCTATCTTAATCTATTTAGAACAGATTGAAATGAGTGTAAAACGGATGCAAATATTAACATTTTAAACGAGTTTGGATATGAGCATTTTGAAAAAATTTTATTGAATTTGAGATGAGTCATGTTAAGTTGAGTTTGAAGGTAGTATTCATATGAAGAGAGTTGGTTTAGTAGGTATCCTACTTGTCCTAATCTATTCAAAACAGATTTGGGTATCACTTAAATAGGTGTAGAAAGGATGCAGGTATTAAGATTTTAAATGAGTTTGGTTATATGGTAATTTCACAATAAATTTTAATATCGAAATTTTAAATAAGTTTGAATGCAAGTAGTGTAAATTTTATTGTACCCATCCCACTTGCATGCTTTGCAGTATGCAAAACTCGGTTTCTAACGAAAATCAAATCCAATCGATTCATTTTGGACATATACGAATGATTGTTTAGCAATTCAATTTTCGAGTTGATTTGATTAGAGAAAACTATATGATTTTCAATTTTGATTTAATTATCATATAATATAATTAATCGAATTAATTTTAAGTTCAAAATAGCTAAATTTACTCTGAAATAATGAAAGCCAAACCGATTCAATTTAATTGATTTAATTGGATTAGACTTAATTTTTATACTATTTGATTTCAGATCCGGTTACTATAAAAATAAAAATAAATTTAATAAGACTGAATCCAAAATAATTTGCTTTCATTGGAAGTAGTTTAACGTAATGCTGATCCCTAGACACAGTTCCTTTTCTGATTTTAAGGATATTTAAAAAAAATCGAAAAATAGGTTCATTTATTCACAGAGTGAATGTGAAAAAACATTTGGCATAAATAAGAGCGCTGATGACTTATTCAAAAAAGATAGGTAAAAAAATAATAAATGATACTACAAATATTGTTTACTGTGAATATATATTTTTTTAAAAAGCGGTTAATTATTTTCTTGATTTACTGTGAATAGGCTCACAGTTGTACGGTGAGTATTTTTCCAAAAATCTCAATTTATCGGAAAATGACATTTTCGAAAGAAGAAGCGACAAATTGGCGATATTTTGAAATGTCGAGTTTGAGAAGACGGGGAAGAGTCAGCAGAGTCCAGCTGGCAAGAAGGACGCGCTAGATCTTAGTGGGGATCCCACTTCACGTGCCATTCACGCCCCCACCTTCTATGCATGATAAGACCACGCCACGTGTCCCTTATGTAAAGATTATACACGTGTCGAGATCCTCGATCGTCTAAACAGGTCCACTTTTGTCCTCTTTTCTATAACCAGGTCAGATAGACCTCCCCCTCTCTATTCGCGTCGCGACAAATACGTAACTAGCAGTACAAATATTGTTCTCGCAAGAGACAAATTATGTATTTCCCATAATACCCCTATTTTGTCCACTAGTAGAAAGTTTTTTTTTTACGTTACTGTTTAATCGGACGTGGCGACCATCCACGGTCGAGCACAAGTGACACACGTGGCACGTCAGCGTTTCTTTTTTACCCTTAAGTGTTTATGATTTTGCCAGATTTTCCACATCAGTTTTAGATGTATAATGAAAGACAACTAGCTTAAATTAGTTGTTTTGATGAATTAAATTTTTTTTAATTATATTAAATATAATAAATTAATTTTACTAAAAAAAATTCTGTACCTTAATTCCAATTTTATTTTTTAATATTTAAAATTTTATTTTTTTAATATTTATAAAAGAAAAGATAAAACCTCTATTCATATAAATTATACAATATTAATTTTTAATGGCCGAAGAACTAAAACCGGTACACGTATGATCAGTAGAAAAAAACATCTACATAACTTTCGAAGTAATGTAACTGGAAAATCCGATGTGGCATTTTGACGAAAACATTAGAAGGGTAATTTCGTAGTTTCAATACACAGAAAAAGAAACTAAAAACTAAAAACAGCAGAAAAGAAAGGCAGCCTTATCCACTATATTGCAACCTAAATACCTTTATAAAAGCCGATCAAAGCCTTCCTATTTCGACGAAAGCCACAACCAAACAGCCCATTAACAGAAAACAGAGTAACAGAGCCAAAGCCAGACCGAGCGAGAGAGAGAGAGAGAGAGAGAGAGTATTCATATAAATTATACAATATTAATTTTTAATGGCCGAAGAACTAAAACCGGTACACGTATGATCAGTAGAAAAAAACATCTACATAACTTTCGAAGTAATGTAACTGGAAAATCCGATGTGGCATTTTGACGAAAACATTAGAAGGGTAATTTCGTAGTTTCAATACACAGAAAAAGAAACTAAAAACTAAAAACAGCAGAAAAGAAAGGCAGCCTTATCCACTATATTGCAACCTAAATACCTTTATAAAAGCCGATCAAAGCCTTCCTATTTCGACGAAAGCCACAACCAAACAGCCCATTAACAGAAAACAGAGTAACAGAGCCAAAGCCAGACCGAGCGAGAGAGAGAGAGAGAGAGAGAGAGAGAGAGAGAGAGCTGAAGCCGAAAGACATAAGTGATCTTTTTATATTCTTCAATGGCAACCAGTAAGAGCTACTTTGCTAGACAAAACTACCGGTTCTTATCAAGCGACCAGAGCCTGCACGCGCCACTCACACACGATTCTTCGGCATTCGAACTCGACGAGTCTGATGTTTATAATAACTCAGTGACAACTCGTTCTAACTCGCCCGAGTTTCGTAAAGCTATGGCGAGTTCGAGACTCGGTAAGAAATCAACAGCAGTGGCTGCAACGACCAGACGCAGTGACCAAGCAGGCGCGACTCCGTCGTCACTTCCGGTGAACATACCAGACTGGTCGAAGATATTGAAAGACGAGTATAGGGAGAATCGGAGGAGAGATGTGGATGACGACGACGATGATGTGGACGGCGAAGATTACTTCGATGGAGGATCAAGGGTTCCACCGCACGAGTTTCTGGCGAAACAGATGGCGAGGACGAGAATCGCATCATTCTCTGTACATGAAGGAGTGGGAAGGACATTGAAAGGAAGGGATCTGAGCAGGGTCAGAAATGCAATTTGGGAAAAAACTGGGTTTCAAGACTGAAAATATCAAGAAATGGAGGGCCTTTTTTTTATTTTTCTCGTTCTTTTTTTTCCGGAGAAAGTAATATCAGGAAATAACAAGGATTGATAGAGGAATTCGTGACTACTACAGGTTTTTTTTTTTTTTTTTTCAAGTAAGAGATAGACGGGGGATTTTAATTTTTTTGGTTGGGGATTTTTTTTTTTTTTTTTTATTTTGGTAAGTTTAAGAGCAATACGACCCGGGGCGTGGATTTTTAATTTTTTTGGTTGGGATTTTTTTTTTTTTTTTAATTTGAAAATTTGAAATTTGGCATTGAAAAGAGGAGCTATTACATGTGTTGGGGATTTTTTTTTTTTTTTTTTAATTTTGAAATTTGAAATTTTGATGAAGAGAGTATTACATGTATTGGATGGGATATGGTAACTTAATCGAGATTGTGTCAGAAAATGGAGAGGAAATTTGCTGTTTTATGTTGTTAATTTGTTATAAATTATGAAATTTTATGGTTTTTTGAATGCTGAAAGTTGAAATGGTTGGAGAGGGAGATGGGGCTATTTTGGGAATAAAAAGAAAAAATTGGAAAAGAAGGTTTAACAATTGGTGGAGTTTGGGTTTGCTGCGGGTGGGGTTGGTATTGCTATTGCTATTGTTAAGAAAGGATTAAGAAAAAGCAAACGCTCTGAGGTTAGATAGTGACTCCTTTGAACGAGTTACTGTGGGTCAAACTCAAACCTTTTTATTTATTTTTTTTAGATTGGTAATTGTCTCTCTTTATAGATATGTATATGGTTCAAGTCTAATGGTAAAGATGAGGATTTAAAAAAAAAAAGGATTTTAGGTTTTTAGTTATTTTTATTTATTGGATAAAAAAGCCAATCCGTAAGTTATTTTAGAAATGGGAAAAACTGAAGATAAAAAAATTGTTGAAAGTTTATTTTTGATGTATATATAATTTTAAAATTTAGAATTGGATATTTGAGAATCAAAAATTAAAAAAAAAAAAAAAAAAAAAAAAAAAAAAAAAAACAGATTGGGCGGAGAATTATAAAGTTCCTTTTATACGATGCTAATTTTTGCTATGAATTAGAGACTCCTAATTTAATAGTACTGGAATAGCATTTAAATGCGGGTTGCCTATGAGGTGGAATGAAATTGTTCAAAATCTACCGAAAGGATTTTTCATTAAGCAAATCGGAATAAAAAAAAAAAAAAAAAAAAAAAAAACAGATTGAGGAATTATAAAGTTCCTTTAGATTGCAATTTTTGCTGAATTAGAGACTCCTAATTTAAGTTTGGAATAGCATAAATGCTTGCTATGAAGGTGGAGTGAAATTGTCATCTACGAAAGGATTTCATTAAGCAAATCGGAATTTGCTGCACCCATTTGCAATGTTATTGAGAACACATTATGTCGTATATTTATTTTAATTTTTTTTATTCATTCGAATGTTCAAAGAAACATTGGATGTAAACTACATAATAGGGTAATTTTCTGATTTTATACTATAGAATAGGATGGTCTCTCATTTTATACTACAGAATAGGGTCGTCACAGACTACAGAATAGGGTAATCCTCTCTTCATTCACCAAATTGGTAGAAAAGATTCGAATTCGAAAATTTTCACTTCTCATATAAATGAGAATTTGAATAGATTAATTAAACTACACTTAATTGACATATTAATTTTAATATTCAAAAAAAAGGAAATTTAATTAATATAATTTAAATATTAAAATTTACTTATTTTTATCCCTATATTGATATTTTTTTAGAAAAAAATTAAACTATAAATTTTATTAATTGGAAACTTTATATAAATATAGGGTATAAATCAATATGCTTTTATATTTTTGTATAAAAAGTCTAATATTAAACCACTTATATAAAGTATAAAGAAACACAATTTTGATTTAAAATATCTGATCGAGTTAACATAGTATAATATTTATGTCATAAACGATCGCTTACTCTACTTGGTGGCTATTCATGGCTACTATTCGACTTCATAGTCTTTCTACAAGTTTAACCTTCTTATTTGTATTGGAGAGGAGATCTATATTTCTTTTTGCATAAGTATCCAAATAATAAAAGACGCTACACAAAATCGTTATAATGATGATAAGAGTAACTCAAAATCAGATCTGAGAGCAAAATCACAAAATATGGACAACAATAAATCTAAATATTTAGGCGACAATAATTCAGATCTGTGAAAGAAAAGAGAACTTTTAGATTTTAGATTTTGAGAGAAAGAGAGAAAAGGAAAGAGAGAGCTATCCCAATGTTTATATTAATATTGCACAAAATTGGAAATTTGTTGATAACAAGGTAATTTAAATAAATATATATTTAGATGATTAACAATATGAATTGTACACTCAAAAAAAGAAAAGCAATCTATAATTCAGACTAAGGCAACTTAAATAAAGATTTTTTAGATGATTAACAAATCATGATTGAACTCTGAAAAAAAATAATTTTATAATTGAGGATAACTAAAAAAGAAATTCGAATACGTAAATTTATCCTTATAATTTTTTTATGAAAAAACATGTACTAAAAACTTTGTAATGAACTTATTGTTCCCTATAATTATGAATTTTAATAATTTAGTAAATGAAAAGAGACTCGCGCTTAGTTCAAGTTTGAGGCATTAGGTGATTGCAATTCAACACTCGCTTGAGCTATCCTATTCAATAATCAATACAAACTATGCTGGAAAGTAAAATATTAATTGAGCACTAATTACTACGATTCTTAATCAGCATCTAAAAGGAGGTTAATAAACCTTTATATAAAGGTCCTCACATTTCATCTTAAATGTACATTCAATCAATTTCAATTATCTTTATAACCCTTTATTATTCTCTTGCTAATTTACACTACAAAAAAGCGCATAATTGCGACCGATTTGCGACCTATGGACAAGCCGTCGCAAATTGTAGCGCTAAAAATTCTCGCGTTTTTGTTTTTCGGTTTGCGACCGATTTGCGATTTCCTTACATTCCATCGCAACATTGCGCGTTTCAAAATTAGGAATAAGTTCTGAGACCGATTTGTGACCGAATTGCGACCGATTATATGCGACCGACAATTTCAGTCGCATATCGGTTGCAATTTTATTGCGAAGTGAAACGACGTCACACAGCTAAAATTTGCGACCGATATTAATGAAATTTGCGACCGATGTGTCGGTCGCAAAATTTAGGGCTTTAAAAGCCAGACGCCCTCCTTCTTCTTTCTTCTTCTTTCTTTCTTCTCCTCCTCCTCTCCTCTCCTCCGTTCGCAGTGCCGCTCCAGCTCTTCCTGACGCCGCTCCAAAACTTTAGGGCCCTTTAAAAAGCCAGACGCCATCCCTTCTTCTTTCTTTCTTCTTGTCTTTCTTCTCCTTCCTCCTCTCCTCTCCTCCGCCGTTGGCGCTAAGGAGTCTGACCGCTCCAGGCATCTTTCCGCTTGTGACGCCGCTCCAGCCCCTGAACCTTGACTGCCGCCCTAGCCTTGTCTCCGCTCTCGTTGGGAACTCCGGTCCACTCCTATCTTGCCTGGTTTGGAAACAATTGTCAGGTAAGTTTCTGCGTTTGCCGATTATTTTTATCGATCCCCTTTTTTTTTGCGATGTTTATTTGTTTTTATGTATAAATAAATTATGATCTGGTTCCTTTGTATAGATTGCGATTTAGGAATTTTTCAGTACTGTTATTATTATTATCTAATTATATTATTATTCATTTTATTATTATTATTATCTCACTTCCGTTCATTGTAAATAGTGTATTATAATAAATTAATAATAATATAATAATAATAGTTGTTGTCTGTTGTTGGTTGTCCTATCCATTAGTATTGTTAGTATATATTGCTTTACTGTATGTTATTATTATTATTATATATTATTATTGTGATTTGTTTATTCGATTATTATTTATTCATTATTGTTACTATTATAATTATTATATATTTACTGTATTTATGTGTTAACTGTATCTATTATTATTATTTATTAATTTATATTTATTATTATTCATTATTACTATTATTTATTATATTGATCTATTGATTATTAATTATTATTATGTGATTGGTTACATTATTATTTATTATTATTCATTATTTGTTACCTGCTGTTGTTGTTGTTGTTATTCATTATTATTATTATTATTTATTATTATTAATGTATATTATTATTCATTATTATATATTTGTTCGTGGTTGTTGTTATTGTTAATCTATTTATTCATTATTTTTTGATTATTGTCCATTTTAAGGTAAAAAATATTTTTTATACTCTCTTTGTATGCGTACTCGAAAAATGGTAAATATTAAAAGCTCTCATTCACCCATCAATAATATTACTACTAATCCACATTTTTCATATATTTTCTTCAATGTAATTATTACGGTAACATGAGAATTTCAATATTACATTAAGTCCTCTATTCACCTTATTAATTAATTTAACCATTTTTGACCTAATAGATTCACATTTTATTTAAATTAGGTCTCTAAGTCTTTACTAAAGTCCTTCAATTATTTCTAGAACCTTTTAATTAAGTTAATTAGTCAAATTAATCCAATTGGTCCACTAATTGGTTCCATAGGTCCTCAAATAAGTACTCATTAAGTCATTAGTCACTTGAATTGGTCACTAGCGTCCATGTTTAGGCCCAAATTTTGCAACGTACCTAATTTCCATCAAGTTCTCAAGTTCTCTTAATTAAATTTGAATTTTAAGAGTTCTTTTTATTTCCTTAATTAATTTCTTTATAATAATTTTAAATTAATTAAATTAATCATTTTGGCTGAAGTTTTCGGGCCTTCTTGTGAATTTTCTTTATAAATCAAGTCCTGAAATTTATTTCATAATATTAAGCATCTTTAATCCAAATCCATTTAACATGTTTAAACACTTAAATCACCTAATACTAATCACCAGAATAATATTAAGATCCCTTAGAGGGTGGTTCGTGCCACACATAAGATCCCTTAGAGGGTGGTTCGGCCAGCACAAGGAATAACAGAATCAAACATTTTAAATTCAAACAATTTTCCTTATCATACTAACATCTCATAAACCAAAATAACAAGGCCTTAAAATACGAAAACAAGGCATAAAATCAAAGGAAATCCCCCGTCGAGGTTCGGCCTCCTAAGGACTTTTTACATCAAATGCATATAATTTATACCAATGGTGAAATCACATATTTACAACATAGTTAAACTCATTTAAGTACTTAATTTCACTAAAATAAAACATTTACACACATAATATGAAAAATCACACAAAAACTATAAAGTACCAAAATTGGGAAAAAAGAATGTAGATTGCATTAATCTTAAATTAGTGCTCCAAATTACACAATTAGGTCGTAATAGGCTCCTTTCTTTTAGGCTTTGAGCTATTATTTAGGCTTTGAGCTATTACCCCTCTAAAAAACACAAAAAAAAACTCGCAAAATCATCATGGGTTACCTCAGAAGAACAAATATGAAGAACAGGAAGATGATGAAGAGGAGGAGAAGCAGGCATGATATTGAAGACCACTTAATTACTAGAAGCCGAGTTTTACTGTCAAACAAATTGATTAAATGTATATGTAATTAATATTATTAATGAAGGAATTTCCAATGTTTATTTAACTTTCTTTACTCACATTTTACCCACTTTCTACAATTCATCTATAATTGTACTAAAGTTACATTTTATCTTTAGGGTTCTGATATCCTGCAATACAGATGGCTAGAAGGCAGAAGCATTTGAATTCCAGCCGCGTCTGGTAGTCTGTCTCGCCGTGGGAGGTCTGGCCCAAGGGACGCAGCGAGTGCCTGCCACGTGGACGAGGAGGGGTCTTACCCTCCTTTCTTCCTTCGAGGTACCGTAGACTGCGGGTTCATCTCTACTCAAGCGAACCAGTACTGCCGCCATCTCACAGTCCTTCGTTCAGGTACATTAGGCATTCATCCTCTGCTTTATGCGGAACCTACTTGTACTGCCGCCCATTCACATCTTTTCCTTCAGGTACGTCTGTGGCTCAATCCCTCTTGCCTCAGCGAACCAGCTATTTACCCGCCCATCAGATCCTTCTGCTCCTTCACTCTTCTTCCCCCGTTTCTAGCAACCCAGTACAGTCTCCCACCCAGCTGCACAGTTTCACCCTACCTGGTCCAAGTAATCATAAGAATTCTTATTGTCCATTTTCATGATTATATATTAAATTTAGTCTGCATTTAATAGCATTTGTTCACTTTTTTCTGCCCTAGGCATCCAATCAGATCCATGTATCTAGGCTAGTTTCTGCTAGCGGAACAGGTTAAGTACTTTATTCACTTTTTCCAAAGGACATATTTATGTTCAGATTTGTGTGCTTCGTCTAATCTATATTTTCACTTTTGTTTTTTTATCTCATCATATATCACCTTCCTCGGTTAAGCGAGGCAAATTATCGAAGGATAATTCAAGCATACAGCGCATTAAAGAAGGATACACATGCGGCATGCCGGGATACATATGGGATGCCGTACCACAAGAGGCGAGAGACTTTTATTGGGAGGAGTTTCAGGTACTCTTTGGTTTAAGTTATATCATCATTCAATGTTTTACAATTCATCAAGATAAATCCTTAGTGTTGAAACGCTATATTTCATTTTTTGCAAAAACATTTCATATGGGACGAGGCCATTACGGCTATGCTGAAAGTAGCCTATGAGAAGATATGCACTGATCGATATGCTGACTTCACCTATAGGATGAGAAGAAGCGGTAAGAAGCATCAGTGCGTGTCTCAGGAGATATGGGAGAGCTGGCAAAAGGCTTGGGAGGATCCTGCATTCAAGAGAAAGCGGGAGATATTTGCACGCGGAGCACTATTTGCACAAAAAACAGGCCCGCCAATCGAGCACACTGCGCCGATGATGGCTCAGGGACCGTTCTCGACACCACAAGGCGGCATTCCACACTATCTGTTATAGAGGACAGAATGGCTATTAATTAGTTAAGTGGAACTAGTTCACAAGAGTATATGAGAACTTGATGTGTTAATGAAAGGACACCCTTATAGTATATTAATTATATCATGCATAAAAATTCATCTACCACAGGTAAAAGGGAATTAGGTCTGTAAAGCCAAACAACGAAATTGAAAAAGGTGTTTACATACACCACACCCGGAAGGCGACCACATTCTTAATACGTTTCATCGACAGACGTGCGTGCAAGCGTCAATGTACAGTAAACCAAAGACATTAATAATTTACATTTACCTGACGTGCGGTGAGCGTCAATGTAAGTAACAAAGAATAATATTTACATTTACCCTCTACTCGTTGCGAAGATGTACAAAGTTCAATATAATAAAGCTTGCAATTGCATTGATTAATTAATTTTTTAATTTCAGGAGAACTATACTACAGCTTGGGACCGTCTTGTTTCTTCTCAGACTGATGAATCTAAAGCTGAGTCAAGAATTAACGAGGTAGCACTTTATCTCGAGGTTGTAGGGGGCGAGAAGAAGAGGAAGGTATACGGCATCGGGTCTCAGGCGTCACAGTTTTACTGCGGCCATCTCACGCTTCTGCACTCAGCGCACGACCACAGCCCGAGCACACTCCCGAGGAGTTTACTGAATTATGGGTTCGTGTTGATGATCAACAGAGACAGATTACAGAGCTTAGAGCGCATAATGTGATGCTTGCTGTCGGTAGAGGCTGGGGTGCTGGTACTTCTTCCTCTGGATCCCCTGCCGCCTTACTACAGACCGGAACTGTTTCGATGTGCGCTGGTACTTCTTCCTCTGATCCTGCGCCTACTACAGACCGAACTGTTTCGACGTCTCAGTAGCAGCCACTACCGTCTCCTGATCCCAATGCTGCAGGCGATACCTTGGTCACCCCTTCCGGCACTACAGCACATCCAGCAGGTACTCATCCCGGCGATTCGACATCAGATCGTGCGGATGAGCAACCGCGTACATTTGATTTTGGACCTTTTTAGTTTTTCATTTGTTCTTTTGTTCAGTACAATAACAATTACATTTTTATATTGTTCTTGAATTGAATTGCGTTTGTGATATATATATATATATATATGTCAATTTATATTGTCAATTTTCAACCAGGGTGCCCGAAAAAAATTCATGATTTCATACATAATAGTATTTTTCTTAAATTTTTTCAATTTTGCGACCGGTTTTGCAAACCGATTTGCTACAAAAAAAATTAAAACTTTAAATTTCTCAATTTTGCGACCCGAATTTCATTATATTGCGACAGAAATTTCTTATGTGACCAAATTTGCCGACAGCGTTTCAAAACTTAAAAAACACGACCAAACAAATTTGCGCGACCGACCCAAAAAAATGTTGGTTTGCAAATTTGTTTTTGCGACCGACATTTTTTTCGACCGATTAAGCTTTTGCGTCATTGATCTGGTCGCCTAATAAAACTTTAAATTTCCAATTTGCGACCGAATTTCATAATTGCGACAGAATTTTTCTGTGACCAAATTGCGACAGCGTTTCAAAATAAAAACACGACCAAAAATTTGCGACCGACCAAAAAATGGGTTGCAAATTGTTTTGCGACGACATTTTTTGCGACCGATAGCTTTGCGTCATTGATCGGTCGCTAATTGAAATTTGCAACCGATTTTTAGCATTTTGTGACCAATTTGTCGGTCGCAAAATGCCGTTTTTTTTTTTTTTGTAGTGTTAAGTATCAGAATGCAACAAGTACTCTCTCCTCTGATAACGTTTCAACTTTGAGATTCATTTGTCAACTTTTATTCTAGTCCTTTGCGTGTGAGCATGTCTATAAATTTGTACCTCACCAAATATCCATAATATTGTATATTTTTTCATTGTAGCAATAATAATTTTTAGAAATTTGAGCTTCCATGTGCAAAATATTTTTTTTGATAAGTGCAACTTTTGAAATAATAATTTATATATTTTTCAACTATCTAATAAATCTTTAATCGATAAGCTTTTACAAGTTGGAGATTTCAATTTTGTATATTAAAATATATAATAATGCAGTCATATATTTTTCACAATAAAATATATGTATATGTGTCTATACGCATAGTGGTGATTGCTTTTAGCTTCCATAATTAAAGAAGGGATAAGTTTTAAACTTAAAAAAAAATATGGACCCAGAAGCCAATTAGATATGCTCCTGATAATTGTAGCATTAATTATATGGGTTAGTGATGAAGGAAACATTTGGTAGATGCTATGCTATATTAATCTTTGCTAAGGGGATAAGGATAGATTAGGTGGTGCCTTGGAAATTCTAAACTACTCCTTTATACCACTTTTTTAATAAATGGAAATTTAAATTGCTAAGCTTTCATATCATAAATTAATCTGACAAATCCAGCATTGGATCTAGCAAATTAGAGATTAATTGTTTGTGGATCAATTGGAGATTGGAGGATAATTATCCTATTTGTATATTATTTGTGCTTGTTTATGTTTATCAAAATATACCTTTAGTTGGAATTACAAGCCTCACGTGAAACCCAAGGCACAATATTACTATAATAAAAAGCCGGCGTATTATATTCAATTCATTCATCTAAAATATCCTAAAAAAACTCCTTTTTTCTTTTTTTTTTTTTTTTCTTTTCTTCGTTGTCTTTCCATCTGCGGAGGCATAAATATCCTTTGCTTTAAGAAAAGAATTTTATGGCATTTCAAATTTCGCGATTATGTGTTAGAAATAATTACGAATTTTGCTAGTATTATCTCTTTTTATATTAGTAATAATATTTTTTTGTATTTTTAGCATTCATGTGTAAGTTATTCACTTAATCTGTGGTTAGTTAAAATGATGATTTTTATATTTTTCAATTATTTAATAAATGTTTAATTGATTTAATTTTGAAAATTTAAATATTTCATAGAATAATTTTTACAAGTTGAAGTATTTAATTAGAACAATCTTTTTAAATTGAAGTATTTAATAAACTAAATTTAAAGTTAAAAGCGTCATAAAATTTTTCACGTAAAGTACATGGATGAATTTATATGTTAAACCTCTTTTTATCTCTCTTTCATCTTTTTTGAGCTGCCACTACTCGTCATCCCTCTTCATTTTATCTCTTTAGTTTTATTTTTACTTATTTATTTTTTAAAATAATTTTCAAATATGTGTCTCTTTGATATATATTTTGATTAAATATCTTATATCTCTATATTTTACTGTCTCTGTTCTAAAAAGATAGTCCATCTTTTCTTTTTGATTTGTCTCAAAATACAGTCCATTTTCCTTTTTGGCATTATAGTTTTCTAAAATTTTCTATTATACTCTCATTAAATTTTATTTTATTTTCAATAACTCTCATTAATGCTCACTCATTATTCCAATATAATGATTGTTCATGTGTTATTTAAAAATGAAATAATAAGAAAATTAACATGAATAAAATTGTCTTTTAACCATAATAATTGCTACTTTCTTAATATCTGTGAAAATAGAAAGTGTATTATCTCTTTGGAACGAAAGGAATAATAATTTTGAGTATATGTTGTCATATCTATTTTTCTTTTACAAATTTTGAGTTTTGGTTAATTTTTTTAAATTATTATCGCCTCTTTCACTGTGGTTTTGTTTGCTTTAATTCATTATTTTGATAGTAGTAGGCCAAATATATAAATTCATCCCTTAATTTGATATTTTAGTCTTATAACATTCTCGGTTTTTATTTTGAACCCATTAAATACTTCAGTTTATAAAATTATATATTAATCTTTCAATTTGTAAAATCATTTTATTGAACACTTCAACTTTTTAACTTAGATCAATTAGAAACCTATTACATGGTTGAAAAATGTAAAAACTTTTATTCTAAAATTGTGATAATTACACATCAAATAAATATTTTATGTGTAACTGCCAAAAATTAGATTATTAAACACTTCAACTTGTAAAATTAGATTGTGATAATTACACATCAAATAAATATTTTATGTGTAACTGCCAAAACAATTAGATTATTAAAAAACACTACCTTTCAACTTGCTTAAAATTAGCATCAATTTTAGACACTATTAGATGTTGAAAACATTATAAAAAATTATCTATTTTAAGCGAGCTCTAAAATTGTGATAATTACACATCAAATAAATATTTTATGTGTAACTGCCAAAAATTAGATTATTAAACACTTCAACTTGTAAAATTAGATCAATTAGACAACTATTAGATTGTTGAAAAATATAAAAATTATTATTTTAAGAGCCGTGAAAATTATACATCAAATCAATATTTTATGTATAAAAGCAAAAAATTTTAAGAAATTTTTATTGCTATTGTAGAATAGGTGTGTACTGTTACCAAAATTCAGAGTTTTAGAGCACAATAGATCTCCCTTAAAGTTAAGGGTGCCACAAAATATAAGTAACAAAATTCATAAATGAATGTTTGTATGTAGCTCTATTTTTGTATGCATGAAAAGTCTAATGAATCGAAAAAATACATATAGCCTACGTGGTAACAAGTAGTTTTCTTCTTTGAATAACATTTATCAATTGATGATAATTTTAATAGTAGTGAAGATTCAAACTCGGAACTTCTCACTCTCTAAATAGTAGTGAAGATTCAAACTCGGGACTTCTCACTCTCTAAATCTTCGACAGGATGTAAATAAATCAATCAGATCACACATCCGAAACATTACATGGTGTATTTTCATCATTTTAATATATGTAAACTACATTTTCAGCCAACTTTATATGTAAAATGAGATATAATAATGGGGCTTTATTAATCCTAGCATGAATATAGAAACACGTGTAGTATATATAAATTAGGTATATACTATAAATTATATATGCATTTAACATACTATAAAGTTGAAGCCCACAGTACTTTTTTGTCTATTAAAATGGAACCATGTGAGAGAGGCGAAGTGTCACCGACATTATAAGCATCTTCTAAATCTCAAACCACTTTTTCTTATTTTCTCCGAAAGTCTCTTACAGTTAGATTAACCAAGGCAGCAGTATTCACATGTCCTCCTATAACTTCGTCTTCCTTTTTTTCTAAAAATATATATATAAAAATTTTAAAAAGTAACAAAAAATTAAGCATTATGATTTTATATTTTTTTGCTTTAAATTTTTTTATTTGAAAAAAAAAAAGAATGATTTCATTTCTAACAATTAAAAATTTAGTAATGCAATACGTTTAATTCATATATATGACGAGATTTTAATTGCCACTAATGGCTGAGGTTTCATTTATTATTTCTATTATAAAAAATAATATACTTTTGAAGGAAAATAACATAACATATTAGGACAACTTTGTCTATATATCAGAAATTGCAGTTATTATTATTATTATTCTTACATTATTATTTTAAAGTAAAAAAGAAGAAAAGAAAACATGCAGGCCAAAAGAAGGAAAAAACAAAGAGAGATAAATAGCTATAGCGCCGGTCCTCACAGTTTTGCGACAAATGAAAACCGTTTCTTTTTAAGGCGGGAGATTGGAAGGTTTATAGACCGTTGGATTAAAATGATTTTTTGAGAGAGTGGGGTCCAAGATAATGAAAGTTAGTTGACCATTTAATCATCGAGTGAGAAATTGTCGTTTTATATGCGTTAAGAAGTCGTTTTCATTGTACTGTGAGTGCTTTATTCTCGCTTTATGGCGACATGGGAATATGATGTTTTTTAGCGTGTTGATGTGATGCTGTGACCTTGTGTTTCATGGAGTTTGGTGTGACTAAGGTTAAATCGTATACGTGGAAGCAACAGGAAAATTAGCCAATTTTAGGTTATGCTTTTCTTTTTTAGTTAGTGGGCCAACCACCTCAATCATATACTGTCCCCCATTTTTACTGGTCTTTTTCTTTTTTCTTTTTTTCTTTTCCATTCGAGCCAATTGGCATTGAGAAAAGGCAGCATAATTTTCCAAATGGAGTGACATTCTTCTTTGTAACACATATAAATTTCTCAAAATAAATTTAGTTACAAGGATCATGTGATATGTTATCCTACATAAAAGAACATTATATTGTTGTAAAGTGGAATGGCTGCCAAGCTTCACATAAAACATGAGATTTGTCTCTTTTATAAACTTGCTTCAGGTAATAATATGAACTACAATAAACAAACACTACCTTTTCCCCATTTTTATTTGCTTGACAACATTTTTCTTTTTTCCAGATTTTAGAAGTAAAAGTGTGTGTATAAAAGTTTAATAAGGTTCGATGAGTTTTGAAGCTGAATATTATTTCATTTGAGCTCAGCTCACTTGTCAAATGAGTAGGCTTGAACTTGAATTTGATTCGAACTGAACTTTTTTGAACTTTTTTTAAACTGAGCTTGAATTATTTGGATCTCCGCTTATTTATACTCTTGCAATGAAGAAAAGGGAATTTGTGTAATTTTTATACCGATATTCCTTAAAAACATATCGAGTAAGCCCATCAAAGAGCTATGAGTTGTTGGTAAGGCCTAGTTGGTTACAGCCCAATGAAAAGACACTAATAATTCATCCCATTAGTGCCCGTCTAGGCCCCATAAGAGGAGAATCTGTCTCTTCTTCCTCCAATTCACTGTAAATCAACTGACAATGCTGTGCAACCATGGCATTCGAAATCTGTGTCAATTTCTATTATTATCAAGCAATATTCTGCATTGAAACAGAAATTTGGAACCTAACAAGCTATTTCTTTAGTTCTCTCATCTTACACAAGCAGCTTCACAATATAAGCAGTGACCACAACCAGAAAAAATAGATGCAGTAATGGTTGCAGGAAAACAAAAATTATGAAAACCAGAAAAAAAAAAAATTTGGACCATTTCTCGATTTGTGCGTGTCATCCTTGCGCAGGGGCCATGCTAATCTTCTCTGTATCGTTCCAATTTTATCGGATGTCCCCGAAAACCAGATAAAAAAAAAAAATTTGGACCATTTATCTTCGATTTGTGCTGTCATCCTTGCGCAGGGGCCATGCTTAATCTTCTTCTGCTATACGTTCCAATTTTATCGGATGTCCCCCGAAGGCACGATATTCTAAGCGTCTCTCGCTTTGTATTTTTTATCGGATGTCCCCGAAGGGACGATCTAAGCGTCTCTCGCTTTGTATTATGAAGTGTTGTTTGTTGAAGTAACCGAGCGATGTGGGACTTCGTTCAATTCTAAGGAACCGCCTAACTAACTAGTTGGCTTTCTAAGTCGCCTTGATATGACCCTACACGTGGGCCCTTTACTTTTTACGTGTCTTAACTTAGGCTCAGTGATCCGTTGCGACCTGCTCTCTTTCTTCATCTAATTGCTTGTCTTTTGCTATGCTTTAATTTATTTTTTTTTTTCCATCATATCCTCCTCGTATTGTCACTTCTCGTGGGCCATGTTTTGGGTTTACAAGTTCTAAGCTTTAGCCCAAGAAACAATTTTGCATTTGGCAAGTACAAATATAGAAACGGTGAATTTCTAGCCCACCCCAGTACAAATTAAAATGAGAAAAATACTGTATTAATGTCTTTTGTTGATAGAATAATAAAATGAATAGAATGAGGAATTAGTAACAAGGCAAAAAATACTGGAATAATAAATTTACCACATTAATTTATTCAATTATTTTTTTATTAAATAAAGCTTATTCTTAATAATAATCATGTGCTTATCTTTAATATTTGTAAGTAATTAGACGGAAAAATATTTTTAAATCTATAGTTTTTATTTATAATAATTTGAAAAAATATATATAATGTTTAAACCCATAAAATGTAGGGAATATCGTTTATATTTTAACCTGACAATGACTATCGTAGATTTTATTTTTAGAATACTTCTAAGTAAATATTATTCTAATACAATAAAAGGCTAAATTGCCAAAAAAAACACGAGCTTTGACTATTTTGACAAATTTAGCAAACACTTTTAATTTTGTCAAAATTACTATCTCACACTTATTTTTCTTTATCGATTACAGCCTTTATTCGAGTCTATTGCTTATTTGGTTATTAATTGCTTCCACAACATGCTAACTCACATCGCGTGATCCTTCTTTGACTGTTCATCCTTATTTTTAGAATCTCTAAATTGAAATATTTAGAAGGTTTCATTATTGAGACAATTTTCTTCTCATTTCACTACAAACTTCAAATAATATAATATGACTTTACAACTAATAGACTCTTCATAAATCTCAACAAACAACTTGCACCGTCAGCCACCTCAAGGTTTGTCAAGTAGGTTTCTTGCACCCAGAGCTATATCACTCGACTGCATCCAACTATATTTTGGATGAAGGCTAGAATTGAAATTAAAAATAAATATAGATTATTGATTGATAAAATTAAAATTATTAGGCAATTTTAGAAAAAACCTCAAAAGTTAAGGCTTTTTTATGTTAGAAATAGAGTTGAAATTTTATTAAATGAATTTGACCTGTAATGGTGCAAATGCAATGCCTTGTTTATTTAAAAGAAAAAAGAAAAAATTGCGTGGAAATAATCTAATCATCGCCTTAGTGTACTAATGAATAAAAGAATAGAGAAAGGAAATCTAATTCCCATTCAAGCTTTTGATGTTGGCTGAAATAATATAATGCGCTGAAAATTTCGTCAAGTGATGCTATAAAGTTGGTCAAAATAATTTAAACATGGCCTTAGTTGATCGAAATAATATAATGGGTTGAAAATGT
Source organism: Jatropha curcas (assembly GCF_014843425.1). The sequence goes on along the minus strand of NW_023590921.1, from coordinate 8,747 downwards.
CCTCATTTTTACTCATCAATAAATAATAATTAAAATGTAGAAAATTTAATAAACTCTAATTAGATGGACGCTATAAAATTGGTTTTCTACTATCAATAAAATTTAAAAATTTGATATGCATTATTTAAAAGAATGAAATGAAGTTGGTATATCTATAATCAATTTCATTACCATTATCTTTAAAAAATGTAATAAAGAGCAATGCCGATCTCCTCATTTTGGATGGGCTTTCACACGAACCAAGCTTTCAGAATGAAGCCTCTACCAGCCCTTTTCCTACGGTGGCCAGACGAAGCACACCGCGAGGTAGAAGGTTCTAATAGTCTTAGCCAAACTTGATTCTGGGCTTTAGTGAATATGAGCCCAAGTTTAGTGATCTCAAAAGACATATTTATCCTTAATATCAGGGTCCAACCAGTACGAATCTCCTATAGACGCAGGACAAAATTGTGCAAGGTCAAAGACGTCTATTTAATTAATGGTTTCTTAAAACCCTAAACACTGAAAAAGTTGATATATAAACTCTCATTTCTCCATTTTGTGTTTTCTCGAAACCCTAGTGCTCTCTCATCCTCCGAGCAGCTAAAATGCCGCCCAAATTTGACCCTTCTCAGGTCGTAGATGTATTCGTTCGGGTCACCGGTGGTGAAGTAGGTGCGGCCAGTTCTCTTGCTCCGAAAATCGGGCCTCTAGGTCTTTCCCCTAAAAAGATCGGAGAAGACATTGCTAAGGAGACCGCCAAGGATTGGAAGGGACTTCGAGTTACTGTCAAGCTTACGGTGCAGAATCGTCAGGCCAAAGTAACGGTGGTGCCATCGGCGGCCGCTTTGGTGATCAAGGCACTCAAGGAACCGGAGAGAGACAGGAAAAAGACTAAGAATATCAAGCACAGTGGCAACATCTCGCTCGATGATGTTATCGAGATCGCGAGGGTGATGAGACCAAGATCCATGGCGAAGGATCTGAGCGGAACTGTTAAGGAGATATTGGGGACTTGCGTTTCGGTTGGATGTACTGTCGATGGAAAAGACCCTAAGGATTTGCAGCAAGAGATTACTGATGGTGATGTTGAGGTGCCGCTTGATTGAGATCGCAAGCTTTAGTGAGCTATTTCCTTTTTCTTTTTCTTCTACTTCTTTTTTTTGTTAAATTTTATAAAACAGAGAAACCTGTGCTTTTATCTAATTTGTGTTTTTTGACATTGAAGGATGTTTTGATATTATTTACTATTTTGAGGTAATTAGATGATTTGGAGGAATTTTTGGTCATTTATGCTAGTGGATTATGATATTTTAATTTTTTTATGGCTAATTTGGATCTTATTATTGAATTTTTGCGGCGTGTATGTGAAATTTATGCAATGTAGTTCCGATTTAATCCTAATGAGCTTTGCTAATGATAGCTTTTAATAGGATTATGAGTGGAAGTATTGTGAAATAAAAAATGGAACGAGAAAGCAAAGATCAATTTGATTGAACCTGTTATGATTTCATTATGCATTATTGCTTGGTTGTACATAATTGATAAGCAAATTTTCAAACTTGTAGATGTTGTTCTTTTTAACCTTTTGCTCTATGGTGCTTTTTTTGGTCTTGTATACTAGGTCAAGACTATAAATATTCATGGACATGTCTCTCGTAATCTTGCCATCATCTGTTAAATGGTTGTGCTTGCCTAATATCATTTCAGTGATATTTACTTTGTCCAACATTTAAACTAAAATTTTTAGTTTTGGCTATGCTATCCTGTCCTCGCTTTCTTTCAATCTCTTTTTCCTACAATTTTACATAGGTATTATGCTTTTTAACCTCTTCGATATTTAAGAAAGCCTCATTTAACTTTTGAAACCATCCTACTTACCTTGATGGTATGATGTTCATGTAATTTTATGGCATACGAGTTCTTACTAGGGTTGGCAGAAATTATGTCACTGTATGTTTGCTTTGCTTGTAGAACAAAATTATTTACGAATTGGCACCTTAGTTATCTAGAATTATTTTATTTTTCTTGTGTTATACAGTTACGTGGTTCTTTTATTCGAAAAGAATTTTGTAGGCTAATGATGAATATGTACATTTTGTTTACTCCCTGCTGCGCGAATTGAGTTTTGCATCATGCTTTTGCTCCTTTCCGAGCATTGCTTGGTTTGCATTTTTCTTAAAAATTACAGAGAATTTTGGTCTTTTCTCTATCCAGAATGTAGGTCCGATGTGTTCTATACCTGTATTGGACTGATTATCTGTTGTACATGTCAGTACACCTCTGCTTTTAAGTTGTTTTGATATGTCGTGCTGTTACCTTTTTAGACTTTTTTCCCTCTAGTTTTAGCTAGAGCTCTGCTTGTATGTTAATTAACTATTTACTTGTAAGGATTGAATTTTTATAGGACAACTTGCTTTAAATCGATTGTGAACTGAATTGGCTACGTCTTGATGTTTCCTTTCTTGTGTTCTGCAATTTTATAATGTCGAATTTGTTGTGCAAGGATCTGGGATTGCGATGGATAGATGCTTGTATTTTTTATTGTACTCAAATGTGCAATTGAAAATTGTTCAATCGAGTATAAAAAGTTTAGGTTTTTATTTTTTTTTCCACTTTTTGATCCTTGTAAATTCGGCAAATTGAACCAAATTTTGAAAACTTGATTTTTTTCTTTTCTTTTCTTTTTTTTTTGAGAAATCAAATTGGATATTTCGATGGGAGGAAACTGTATGAATACAAATCAATATTTATACAAAGAATAATACATGCAGCGACTGGGTAAAATTTTTTCATAAGGGTGAAAATTTATTTGCCGGTGTAATTATATAAATAAATATATTATGTGGTTAAATTTTTTTTTAATGAAAGTAATATAAAGAACGATAAAGTAATATTGATCTTTTTAGTATACATAATGACTTTCAATGCAAAAAAAATAATAAAATTTACATATTAGAAATTATAACGAAATTAATTATTAATATTTAAAATTTTAAATATGTAATTGTGATTTTTAAAATTAAATGCTAATATTAGTATTTAAAATTTTAAATATGTAATAGTGATTTTTTAAAATTAAATACTAAAATTTGGACAAAGCCAGGGGCGGTGGCCTCCAACCCCCTGGCTCCGTGCTGAGTGACGCCCATGAAAGAAGAAAGAAGGCTTTTAGGAACGAAAAATTGATATTTAAATTGATAAAAAAAGATCAAATTGAGTAAATTGTATATCTGGGCCAGTTAAAGGACAATTTACGCATTATTCAATTTTTTTAAAAAGGAAAATACTAAGTTGTATTATCTTCGAGAATAATAGGCCAATAATAAATTGAGAACAGACTCTCAAATACGAACAAAACGAATAGAAGCTCTAGCTAGTAAATTAGTCCCAAATTCCTCTGTCGGTTTTATCCACTTAACTTTAATGTCAGAACTCTGTGCTAAGATGGTCCCACAGTCTAAAACAATTAAACCAAATTATGAGTTATCTAAGGCAGAAGAATTGACAACATAGACTAAAACCTGATAATCTGAATAAACGCAGTATTAAGTGGTTGATTAAGAGAAGCATAAGAAAGACATTACCTGAGGGCAAGAGCTTCAGCAATGGATGAGTTGCCACCACCTTCTTGGAAATCCGACACAGCCTTGTTGTAATTGCCTTCACTATCCTCAAAGAGCACGCCATAACCATCAAAATCGGATGAGGAAAATACTGCTACATCAACAAAAGCCAGCCAAGAAGCATGATCCGACACATGTAAAGTCGACCCTGCTGTAGGACAAGGACAGGAATGAACTGAATGATGGGCATCAGAGCTGGCAGTTGACGCTGTTTTGAACTCAGCCAAGTATGACGAAGCAGCCACATTGATTTGTGCAGGGGACATGAAATTATTATTCCATAGCGCATCGATTCGAGCACACCAAAGCTTCCATGCGTGTGTAGCCATGCAAGCCGCCTTATCACGTCCTTGAGAATTGGACACCTGTATGAAAAATATCTAGAAAAGTAGTTGGGTTAGTAAGAGAAAAGCCCCCACACCTCCAAACCTCCGAGGCCCTTGGACATTGCCCCAACACATGGTCAACACATTCATCCAAATTACAAAACAAACAGCCACCAGCCCTTACATCTCTCATAGAATCCTCCTGCTCATGAACACTAAGGGGATGCTATGAATAGCCCTTACATCTCTCATAGAAAATAAATTCATAATTTTCTCGACAAGTCACAAACCCTCATAACATCATTAACAAAGAAATGACCACTATCCACCATAAAAGAATTGTACTTGGGAATCCAAGGGTCCTTAGTGACTAAGATATTCCTTCCATTCCCTACCCTCCACCGAATCCCGTTTTAATAAATCTCTAAAAGACAAAACACTTTGCCAAGTAAAGCTATAATTACTGTCTAAAATAGCTGTAAAAAAATCCCCCTTGAAAAATATTTAGCTTTGAAAATTCTATAAACTAAAGTGCTGGTGTCAGTCAACAACCTCCACCCCTGCTTCCTTAATATAGCGGTATTAAAACAATGAAGATCCCTAAACTCATACCCCCTTCCCTCTTATGACTACTCATTTTATCCCTAGCCAGCCAGTTAATGCCCCTTCTTCCTTCATTTTTACCTATCCATCAGAATCTATTCATCGTGATCTGCATTTTTCTACAAACAGTATTAGGAAGAAGAAAAACGCTCATAAAGTAAAAGGGAATAACTTAAGCAACTGATTTTATTAAGACCTCTCTACTTGTCCTGGACAACCATCTAGTACCCCATCCATGCAATCTGCTTCGTAATATATCTTTAAGAAATCCAAAAATTTGGCATTTATTATGCCCAATTAGGGAAGGTAAACCCAAGTAGTTCCCACCACCTAGAGGATGGAAGTTTCTCAAGATAGAAGAAATATCAGCCTTCAAGATACCAGACAAATTAGGACTAAATAAAATATCCAATTTTTGAAAATTCATAGATTGACCCAATGCTAACTCATACTCAGAAGAATATTTTTAACCTGACATGCTTTCCTACTATTTGCTTCGAAGAAAAATAATGAGTTATCCGCAAATAAAGATGAGAGACTTGCGGACACCTTCTCACAACTCTACACCATGAACTAGCCCCCTATTCACCTTATTGTATGCCTTGCTAATATCCGTTTTAAGAGCACAGAAACCCGAACTCCCCTTATTTCACCTTTTCAATTTACGAATAGTCTCGAATGCAACTAGGATATTATCCGTAATTAGTCGATCCGGGGTAAAAGCATACTGATGACTGAAAATTATTTTAGGAAGGATTTTTTTCAGACTATTTACTAATACTTTAGCCACAATCTTACATAAACCATTACATCGGGCAATAAGCTGATAATTTTTAACATCATAGGATTAACATTTTTTGGAATCAACACATTATTAGTATCAGCCAAAGTAGGAGGAAAGTGTACAGAATAATCCATACCTAAATAACTAACTCAACCACCTTACAGCCTGTCAACAATCACCACAACACAGCCCAACATCAATAACTAATTAATCATTAGCCAATCATTGTCCATCATTGCTGATTCAATCATTTCCATTCATTTATTTCAGCAATATAATCCAATGTACAGAATTTATCTTGGATTTCAATCATTTTCCATTCATTTATGTTCAGCAATATAATCCAATGTACAGAATTATCTACCAATTAGATTTAAGACCATTTAAGCTAAAATTTTAGATCATTCTCTTTATATAAAATTCACTCTTGTAGCGGAACATTAATACTTGAGAAATAAAATATAGAGCAATATTTTTTCTTCCAATATTTGAATTCACAAGCTGTTCATGTATACGAGGCCTCTGCAGGTTGCGATTCAGAACTATTTCTATTTATTCCTTTGTCTTTTTCCATTAAACCTTCTTGCGCATTTTTTCATTGTTCCTGTTTATCTTGAGAAAATGGATGATGAATACCATTGCAGCAATTGAATGTTTAAAATTAATGATTTCCTGATCCGTTAAACTCTTGTCAAATCCGATACTCCTAGTCGTTCTTCAGTGAGCATTAAACTGATCCTGGTAATTTTTTATTTTCGGAGTATATCTGTTAAGATTGCTTTAAGGGGCAAAGAATAAGCTTGGTTTTATTACTGGGTTCCATTCTAGTCCTTGAAACTATGCTGTAATTATGGAAATTGGGCTAGAACAGATGTATGGGTATATCTTGGCTATAAGATTTCTCTGCTTTGAAAAGAAGCAGCTGATAATTTTTGTTTTCTTGTCCTGACTGCCAGATTTTGTGGGATTGAGTTACCCATACATTATGGCTAAGTTAATGGTCCTCGTTGAAATTCCAAATTCTTAGAGATCTAAGCAATACGTTTCAAGGTACCAAAGTCTGATTAATGAATATTATTCTATGTCTTAAAAGAAAAGGGATGGAATTGTCTTCTATTGAAACTCTACCTGTATGCCACATTGTGGAGCTGCCTCATTCTTTTTCACAGCTTTGAAAGAAAAGATAAACAATGCAAAAATTTTTGATGGACTCAACAATTTGAGTATGATAATACCAGAAACATATTCCTTATCATGATCCATTGACATACCTGTTAGTCAAGGCCTGTCAGCATATCCTGAAAGCGTCGAGAAACAAAGGGAGATTTCATCACCAGCCCATTTGAATCCTCAATTCTACAGCAAACAATGCTCATCATTCAAAGCCAATCAGCCTAACTGCAGCTGTATCGAAGAACCAATCAGAGGGAAAAGACAAAGGGAACCACAGAAAACAAGGTTGACAGATACTGCACTCACTGTAAAGGAACTGGACATACAAAAACAAGCTGCTTTCCAAGTGATGGATACCAGCTGCTATTTGTGGGCCCACAGAAGAGGGGAAAGGGCAAGCAACAAATTGCAATTTTGCTTCCGTTCATAATATCTGCCTGCATCAGAATCACCGACTTGGGACTTTTCGCAACTCCAAGCTGCTCCTGCAATAATTAATGACGACAGATCAGTCGCTCATTCTCAGTCAGTTATAATTTCAGCAAGAAGTGCAACAGAAGCAGTCACAGGCAAATCCATTTTCTCACAAACCCTGGTACATCTTGATGCTGCTGCTAATATTGTCCAATTCTTGAGGTAGCATGTTGCTACTTTCCTCATTTCGGTATTGATTTAACTGATAAAGGGGTAACTGGTTATTGACTCCGGCAACTTAATCACCTCACTTATAATTCAAACCTTTTATTTCCTTGCACATCCTTACCACAACCAATTCTTAAGCTGCCTGATGGAAACAGTTAAAATAGTGACACAATATGGAAAAGTGATTTTAAACTCTTAAGCTTACATTGCATTAAAGCCCTAATATGTACCCTCTTGAAATGTAACATTATCAGTGTTAGCACCTTAACTAGACTTGCAATTTATCTCTCAAACTTAATTCTCCAATACTGTTTCTTTCGAGATATGCAGACTGAGGTCACCATTGCTTCTGTATATGTGGCAGGCCTATACATACTTCACGCAAAGACTCTTTTACTTTGTTTCCAGCAACATCCAAATTCAAACAAAAGACTCGAATCAGGTCCCAGCCAAAAGCTTTCTTTATGGCACTCTAGATTAGCGACATTTGTCTTTCAAGAGATATCATTATATTTGCAAATTTACCTAAATGTGAAATTTTTCATCCTTTATATTGTCCTGTTTGTCCCTTTCAAAACAAGTCCACATACCATTCTTAATCCAAGTAATTCTAGTTCAGTTCATTGCTTTTGTCTATTTACACAGTTGACATTTGGGGGCGCCTATTGGGGTCAAATCTGATTACCAAATGCTTTCTATTGCTCTACAATTGTTGATGATATGTCAAATATCCTGGGACTTTCATGTCTACATTCCAAAAGCACAAGTTCACCGAACAGCCTTAACAACATTTTTTAAACGTGTTAAACCCCAATTCATAAAAGAGTCAAAGCAATCCGAACTGATAAGGCCAGAGTTGAATTTATTAATTCCAGTTGCATTTCTTTGTTTGAAATTTAGCAGTTGTTCACCAAAAAAATCCTGTGTGTGTACCTTCCCCTCAACAAAATGCGAAGAGTTTGAGAGGAAACACAAAACCTTCAGTCAAGTAGCCAGGGTTCCTTAATGTTTCAATGCTCATCTTCCTACACATTTACTTGGTCTGAGCTTGCTTCCCTACTGCCACATATATCACAAAACTAGATTACCTTCAAAACCCCTTCATATAAGACCTCTCCATATCAAAAGCTTATACAATAAGAATCCTGACCTTTCCTAATTCAGAACCATAGGTTGTTTCTCTTGCCTATGCCCAGATGTTACCCCACACAAAAACCAAATTTCCAAACAGAGAGCTTCTCCTTCAGTATCTGATTGGCTACTAAACCAACATAAAGGGTATAGATATATATAATCTCGAGTCCCAAACTCTTTTTCACTCAAGGGATACTGTCTTTCATGAGGCATATATTTCCTTCCCAACAAATCACCTCCAAAACTCAGCTTGCCCCACTCTTCCTGCCAAAAACATTATAATCTTTCTTCTATTCCCAAACCTTACAAAACTGATACACCTTCTTCCACCAGCACATCAAGCCTACACAAACACCTTACACCAGAACATACCCTTACCAGAACTAAGAACTCACCCATCCACCAACTGAACCACTTGAACCAAAAAACAATTCTCTCCTTTTCCTTTTTTTTTTGTTGGGTTTTTTTTTTTTTTTTTTT